>RPFO01000156.1:6492124-6692124 GCA_009746045.1 Mesostigma viride
AGGAGAGGGAGGGAGAGGTGAGGGAGGAGGGAGGGAGGAGGAGGGAGGAGGGAGGAGGGAGGGAGGGAGAGGGAGGAGGGAGGGGGAGGGAGGGAGGGAGGGAGGAGGGAGGGAGGAGGGAGGGAGGGAGGAGGGAGGGAGGAGGGAGGGAGGGAGGGAGGGAGGAGGGGGGAGGGAGGGAGGGAGGGAGGGAGGGAGGAGGGAGGGAGGGAGGGAGGGAGGGAGGGAGGGAGGGGAGGGGAGGGAGGGAGGAGGGAGGGGAGGGAGGAGGAGGGAGGGAGGCGAGGAGGGGAGGGAGGGAGGGAGGGAGGGGAGGGAGGGAGGGAGGAGAGGGAGGAGGGAGGAGGAGGGAGGAGGGAGGGAGGGAGAGGAGGGAGGAAGGGAGGGAGGAGGAGGGAGGGAGGGAGGGAGGGAGGGAGGGAGGAGGGAGGAGGGAGGAGGGAGGGAGGGAGGAGGAGGGAGGAGGGGGAGGAGGAGGAGGGAGGGAGGAGAGGGAGGGAGGGAGGGAGGGAGGGAGGAGGGAGGGAGGGAGGGAGGGAGGGAGGGAGGGAGGAGGAGGGAGAGAGGGAGGGAGGGAGGAGGGGGAGGGGAGGGAGGGAGGGAGGGAGGAGGAGGAGGAGGAGGGAGGGAGGGAGGGAGGGAGGGGAGGAGGAGAGGGAGAGGAGGGAGGGAGGGAGGAGGGAGGAGGGAGGGAGGGAGGGGGAGGGAGGAGGGGGGAGGAGGGAGGGAGGAGGGAGGGAGGGAGGGAGGGAGGGAGGGAGGAGGAGGGAGGAGGGGAGGGAGGGAGGGAGGGAGGGAGGGAGGGAGGAGGGAGGGAGGGGGAGGGAGGGGGAGGGAGGAGGGAGGGAGGAGGGAGGGAGGGAGGAGGAGGAGGGAGGGAGGGAGGGAGGGAGGGAGGGAGGGAGGGAGGGAGGGAGAGGGAGGAGGAGGGAGGAGGGAGGGAGGGAGAGGGAGGGAGGGAGGAGGGAGGAGGGAGGGAGGGAGGGAGGGAGGGAGGGAGGGAGGGAGGGGGAGGAGGAGGGAGGAGGGAGGGAGGGAGGGAGGGAGGGAGGAGGGAGGGAGGGAGGGAGGGAGGGAGGGAGGGAGGGAGGGGGAGGGAGGGAGGGAGGGAGGGAGGGAGGGAGGGAGGGAGGGAGGGAGGGAGGGGAGGGAGGGAGGGGGAGGGAGGGAGGAGGGAGGAGGGAGGAGGGAGGGAGGGAGGGAGGGAGGGAGGGAGGGAGGGAGGGAGGGAGGGAAGAAAGAAAGAATGGAGGAATGCATGAATGAGGGAAAGAAGGAAGGAATGCATTTTGGAGTGAGGTAACACCTTTGCTCTGCTGAAGAGGTTGCAGGGACTTGGTGGGAGCGCCATGGCCACACGTGCGGTTGACAGCGCTCACAGCGTAACACACAGCGTACTCCGCAACCTACATGGCTTCCGGAAAGGGGATCGCGCAGGCACCCTGGTAGTTGCTCGCGCCTCCAGAGTACCGGCTCTCTGGTAACACTACTATACTGGTTGTATAATAACAAAGATTGGATAAAAAAGTTCGCCTTTATATCTGCCTGCTGCTGTGTCTCTTTCCACTTGTGATGCACAAACTGGATATAGTGCTGCTTGCAACCCCGCAGTGTCTCGTCCATGTCCCACCACACACCATACGCGCATCTACACGCACATAGGAACTTGTGGTGACCTCCCCAACAGTTGACAGTTCCCCTTGAACGAATGGCTGCACTGCGACATCGAAACACAGGGGTGTGTAACTGCATGCGTAAATGCGAGAGCATGCGCAAGGGCATTGAGCAAGTGCATGTGCATATGAAGCCGTACCAGCGCATACGGGGGCATGCAAGTGCAAGTGCATGTGTGTGTGCGTGTGCGTGTGCGTGTGCGTGTGCGTGTGCGTGTGCGTGTGCGTGTGCGTGTGCGTGTGCGTGTGCGTGTGCGTGTGCGTGTGCGTGTGCGTGTGCGTGTGCGTGTGCGTGTGCGTGTGCGTGTGTGAGTGTGTGTGAGTGCGTGTGCGTGTGCAAGAAGTGTTTTCGTGGACTTACCAGTGCAAATTGGCCGTTGAGCTTCTCAGCGTATGCGTTGAAGCCCAGCTTGGCTGCGCATCCATGGTCCAAGGGTGGCCAAGCCGGACAAATGCAGATAGATAGAGGTCAGCCCTCAAGCAGTCCCAGTTGGAGACTGTATATCAGTGATACGGCACCAACTATGCCAGGGCCCAAGTTGTGGTTCGGCGGGTAAAACCCAGGTATAGGCGCTGTTGGAATTGAGGCTGAATATGGCTGCCTGCGAAACCTCGAAGCACTACCTTTCGGGCGGAGCACGCGTGATGAATGGACAGCCTTCCTCTCGGAAGACATTCTGACAGGTTACTACTATCCAAGGCGCATGGCTACTGTCAGACGCATCAAGAAAAAACACGGGAACCTACGGACTTGGTAACCTTTGCTAACGTCTGAATTTACCTGGAAGGCCCTCTGGGCTCGTCATCTCTGAGAGAGGCAGTGGATTCGAGATCGGACTCGAAGTGCCTGCATGCATCCGAGGGTGATTCGCGGGGCAACGCACAGGGCTGTCACCAAATCATCGCGCCCGCGCAGACAACATGCGTGGAGTAAGCCATTTTCTGCTTCTCTTGGCAGAACGACAGAGCACAAGGCAGCAATAAAGACAGCATAATGGGCCGGGAGCCTACCGGATTTCGCCGAAACACGTGCTTCCGCTTTCTTCCCCTTTCCGCCTTTACCCTTCAGTGCCAGAATCCTATCCTCGAAGTCATCTTCATTTGATTCAGCTTGCGCTCGCACTGCGAGACGACGAAAGCTTTCCACCATTGTCCGCTTTTTACAGGTCACTGTACCCAAAGCTTGCTGCGAGAAGCTACGCACACTGCCGACCACATTGACGTTTGCAAGAGCTGCCAGTGATGAGCACGCCATGGATGCCTCTTAAACAACCGTATCACTTGACCCTGGAATGGAAGCAACCTGTTTTGCCTGGTGTTCTCCTCGGGTACACCGCGATGAAGCTAAAGCACCATGGCAACCCACTTGGATAGTGACAATTTACAGGGGCCACGTAGGCATGAAATTAAGGATGGCGAAATTCGTAGATCAGCCCTGGATCAGCCATGGATCAGCGCGCACCCTGGCCCGGCGCGGCCGCGGTGACTCCATCCACAACCATACATGATACTGTACTGTACATGCCACAACGACCCGATACAGTCATTACCGCGTTAAGTTGCGATCGACGGCAAAAATTCGGCGTCGCAACTTAACGCGGTAACGCAACTTAAATATAACATATGCAGCTCAAGTACCAAGTTGCACCCCTAATAGAGATGGGATGGCCAGAAATTATGCTGTCAACCGTCACAAATACGGTCATTTGGAGCATTTTATGGATCATTAAATGCACCCAACAATGCAAATGAGCTCAGATTAACCTGGAAGTAAGCAAACACTTTCAAAGTTACTTGCAACATCCATCCGTCTTCAGTTTGCAACATCCGTCGGTCTGCAGGCTGGCTGCAAAGTTGCACCTTGATTGAACACCAACTCTGAGTTACATGATTCTGCTGTCACGCGTCACTCTCGCGCAAAATTTGGATATATAATGCACCATGTGCAGGCAGCGCAAATGAGTTCAGACAGAGCTGAAATTTTTAATGCAATTCAGTTTAAATAGAGCCGCGTGCTCAGAACATGATTGCCAAGTATTACCTCAGTGAGTCGTGCACCACCGCACGGATGACGACGTGTCACCGACAGTCGGTGACACGTGACAGCAGCCAACATCATATAATATTTCCTTACAAGTTCATACCCCATAACAGTACGAGCTGAGGTAAGGTTAATTGAACTCCAACTTGGTTATCTCCACCCATACATGATTACATGACCTACCCACAGCAGTTGATGGCTGACCTAGTGGTCCCCGCGCAGTTTGCAAATCGCATTCACTCCCTCTCTCTTGCTTGGACTGCTATGCAGGACAAGAGGAGGTGGAAAACCATTGTCCAGGCTCATACTCCCGCCCCTCATGTGGGCAAGCCCCCCCCCCCCCAATTAAGCGGAAGGGGCGCTTTGCTGAGTAGAATAAGTAGGGTTTTCTAGATTAGATTAGCTTAGAGTTAGATTAGTTCGGTTTCGCGGCTTTGCCCCCCCCTCCACCCATCCACGGGAATATGTCGGTGCTACCGACATGATCTCCCAACGGAGTCATGTTATAATTTGATTTAATTCAATTTAATGATGATTGCATGTGGCATGCTATTTCCGGCCCCACCGTCTAGGTCATCTGGTCGCTGTACACGTAAGCCAGCCATAATTTCAATGCACAAGGATACACATTTCCATCACCATTCATCTTCATCATCCTGAACGACTCGAACACGCGGACAAGATAACGGCAGGCTCGAGCTACCATGGTCCGGATTCTCCCGATTTCTGGCCTGCGCTGGTTGTCTCCTTGATACACCGCGAGTTGATACATGAACAGTTGTCTCTTTGATACATCAATAGTATTAACTACCACCAACATTCCAATTAAGTTATTAATTAGACTCGTGCTCCCGTTGGGGAGTCACGGAGCATTAACCCCGATGGATGGATGGATGGGTGCAAACAGTCCTACCGGTCGGCGAGTCTATCTACATCGGCTACAGATTACATCTATCTAACAGCATTCTAACTACAACATCTATCTAGACAGCCTCACTCTGCCCTAGGGGAGCTGTCTGGCGTGCCTCCCACGGGATTGCACACGCGGGCGCTGCCCCACCGGGGGGGGCTCGTTGTCCTCTATGACCTGGGCCCACTTGGCCTGGTCCATCATCTTCTTCCAAATCACGGAGAGGCCTATGCCCCCCATGTCCTCTACTAGCTGTTCTTTGAAGGTGCGGGCCTTGCGGCGTCTAACATCACTGGGCCCGGCCCACGGCAGGAGGTGCCGGCCAGGCTGGGCTGGTCGCAGGCCTGCGGGGGGGCCACGTGAGGTCAAGGAGACAACCAGCGCAGGCCAGAAATCGGGAGAATCCGGACCATGGTAGCTCGAGCCTGCCGTTATCTTGTCCGCGTGTTCGAGTCGTTCAGGACATGATGAAGATTAATGGTGATGGAAATGTGTATTATCCTTGTGCATTGAAATTATGGCTGGCTTACGTGTAGAGCGACTAGATGACCTAGACGGTGGGGCCGGAAACAGCATGCTTGATCACGTGAGGTGTCTACCTGGTGGGTGCGAGCTAGGTGCCCTACGAGCTGCAGGCGGCGCTGCTTAATGGTGCTAGCTGGTGATATAGGGCATGCCCTGGTACAGGTCCTCATTGCGGACATGAGCAGCATATCCTAAGTACTCTGAAAATGGAACGCAGCATGCTGGTGACCGCGCCGTCAAGCTTGCGGGCCAGGTCGGCGGTGAGGGTCCACGTCGCGGCCCCATACGTGAGAACAGGAAGGACGAGGACCTTGAACAGAACATTCCAATGGGGGGGCGTGTTGAGAGAGAGCAACTAGTTGGCAAGTGAAATAGTGGTTCGAAGCAAACATGGCTGCACACTACATTTGCTTGCAGTTGCTATCTAACTACATCCCTAGCACATTAACTAGCCACTAAATAAGCAGCTAGCTCGCATGCCAAACAATCTTCTAAAGGTGCATGGGCATTTTTAAATGTGTTGTTCATCGTGCACCCTGGACTAACAATCCTGATGAAGCATGGGCTATGCACGGCAGATGGAGGATGTGGCCATGGGCATGCCATGCATGATGCCAGCGAAGGTGCTGGCAGCAGGCAGGTTAGGCAGCAGTAGTGGGATCTAGTGATGCAGAAGAGAGTGGCGCATGTGGTAGAAAGTAATTAATGCATATGGCAGTAGTATGGCCAGTGGCACGAGGCAGCGATCATGAAGGCTATCCGTTATGCAGATAGATGCTATGGTCTAGCCTCAGAGGTTATGTTGCTACTGCTGCATGATGGAAGGGAAATTTATGTGGCAGGTGGCACGGTACAGCCAAGTGTGGTGTAGTGTGCAAACCAACCAACTCATTGGGGTGGGCTTGTGATTAAAGCTCTCCATTCCGATTTCCGTGGCAACACACCAGGTCATGATATTCTGTGGTGCTGGCAAGTGGTAGTGACAGATTGATCATGCCAGTTATTCATGATAGCAATATGGTGAGCAGTAGGGTGCCTTCTTTGATACTACTGGCATTATCTGTTGTGCCAGGTGCCAGCTATGTCAGCTGCCGATGCTGCTAAATGTGGCCCCAGTTTCTGGTGCTACGATAGAAGAGATGAAGAGGGCCGGAAGGAACTTGTGGCTGCAATCACGATCATCAATTAAGGCTGCGATTAAATCAAATTAAATTAAATTATAACATGCCTCCGTGGGGAGATCATGTAGCACATATTCCATGATGGATGGGGTGGAGGAAGCCGCGTGATCGAACTATCCTAACTCTAAGCTATCTAGTCTAGAAAATCCTAACTACACTACTCATCAAAACGCCTCCTCCGCTTGGGGAGAGGGGGCTTGCCCACAGGGTCGGGCGTGTGCGCCTTGACAATATCTTCTTCCACTGCGTCTTGTCCTGCATTAATTAATTAATTAATTAGACTCGTGCTCCCGTTGGGGAGTCACGGAGCATTAACCCCGATGGATGGATGGATGGATGGATGGGTGCACACATTCCTACCTGTCTAATCTATCTACATGGGCTACATACTACATCTACTACCTAACAGCATTCTAACTACAACATCTATCTAGGCAGCCGCATGCCGCCCGAGGGGCTATCTGGCGTGTCTCCCGCGGGACTGCACACGCGGGCGCTTCCCCACTGGGGGGGGCTCATTGTCCTCTATGACCTGGGCCCACTTAATTAATTAATTAATTAATTAATTAGACTCGTGCTCCCGTTGGGGAGTCACGGAGCATTAACCCCGATGGATGGATGGATGGGTGCAAACATTCCTACCGGTCTAGTCTATCTACATTGGCTACATACTACATCTACCTAACAGCATTCTAACTACAACATCTATCTAGGCAGCCGCCCGCTGCCCGAGGGGGAGCTATCTGGCGTGCCTCCCGCGGGACTGCACACGCGGGCGCTTCCCCACTGGGGGGGGCTCATTGTCCTCTATGACCTGCCAGGCCCACTTGGCCTTGTCCATCATCTTCTTCCAAATCACGGAGAGGCCGAGGCCCCCATGGATGTCCTCTACTAGCTGTTCCTTGAAGGTGCGGGCCTTGCGGCGTCTAACATCACTAGGCCCAGCCCACGTCAGGAGGTGCCGGCCAGGCTGGGCTGGTCGCAGTCCTGCGGGGGGGCCACGTGAGGTGTCTACCTGGTTGGTGCGAGCTAGGTGCCCTACAAGCTGCAGGCGGCGTTGCTTAATGGTGCTGGTGATATAGGGCATGCCCTGGTACAGGTCCTCATTGCGGACATGAGCAGCATATCCTACTCTGAAAATGGAACGCAGCATGCTGGTGACCGCGCCGTCCAGCTTGCGGGCCAGGTCGGCGGTGAGGGTCCACGTCTCGGCGCCATACGTGAGAACAGGAAGGACGAGGACCTTGAACAGGTCCTGTTTCTCGATCTTGCCCAGGGGCTTGCGCCACAGGGCCCGGTACTGACGTAAAGCGTGCCAGGCGAGGGAGATGCGATGGTCCACATCAGCCTCGCAGCTGGGGAGCAGGCTGCCCAGCAGCTTAACGCGGTCCCGATACGGGACTCGAGAGCCGTCGAGGAGATAGAGGGGCGGCGCTGGGTTGGTGAGCCCAACCGCCAGGGCCTCTGTCTTCTTGCTGACCTCAAGCCCCACTGCACGGGCCTCGAGAGCCAGGCAGTCAAGCCATGTCTGCACGTGCTCAGTGTCCTCGAAGAGGGTGGTGTCGTCTGCGTAAATGATGTCTGCTAGCCGAATCTCCGTGTCCGCACCGCCATGCCAGAATTTGTTAGCAACCTGCAGGCACTCCTGGTTCCCTGCCCACGGTGCGGGCAAATCGCTTGCGCGCCTGAATCATTACGTATTCGACAACAATAATGAACAGGTAGGGCGACAGCACGCAGCCCTGCCACACACCCTTCTGTAAAGGGCATGGGGGCGTGGTCCCGTAAGAAGTGCGCACCGAAGTGGTGGACCCTTCATACAGGTTGCGGATGACAGCAATCAGGGGGCGGGGGATCCGGAACAACTCGAGGATGTCCCAAAGCGCAGGCCAGAAAACCGAATCGAAGGCTTTGATGAAGTCCACCAGCACAAGGTGCAAAGGGGACTCGGCCGGGCCTACTTCAAATGTTCCGAAAAGTGTGACACTTTTTGTCATTTTTTTGACTTTTTCGACGATCGTCACTCTGCAGAGTGATTCGTCGTGCGAAATCGTGCGAAATTGTGCGAAATTTGCTGAAATTGTGTGAAATTTGCTGAAATCGTGCGAATTTGTGCGAAATTTGCTGAAATCGTGCGAAATTTCATGTGAAAAATGTCGACGGTAAAAAATTTTGATGTGCACAATGTGTGTGAATTCATGCGAAATTTTGTCAAACGTCACTCCCCAAAACGACCCTTGGTTGAAATCCATGCGAAATCGTGCGAAATCATGCAAAATTGTGCGAAATCGTGCGAAATCGTGCGAAATCGTGCGAAATCGTGCGAAAATGTGTGAAAATTTTGCGAAAATCACGCGAAAATCACGCGAACTCGTGCGAAATTTTATTTTTTTTTTTGCGAAAATAGCGAAAAAGTGTCACACACTTGGCTTGGACGGCGGAACATTTGAAGTGGGCCCGGCCACTCACCAGGCTGAAGGCGTTGCAGTTCCTCCACCAGGCGGCGAGTAGCGAAGAGCGCCTGTACTGTGTTGCGACCTGAACGGAAGCCGTGCTGAGTCTCGCTGAGGTGACCGTCCAGGGCCGTGCGCAGGCGGTTCAGGATGAGCCGCATAAGAAGCTTGAGGGGGGCACTTTGAATGCACACCCCTCTGTAGTTGCCGGGGTCGGCAGGCGACCCCTTGTTCTTGTACAGCATCGTGCGAAAACTGTGTTGCCAGGCCGCTGGAGGTGGTTGCGACGACAGCAGAAGGCGGTTGCAGATGTCCCGGAAGAGCAGCATAACACCTGTGTCCTCGAATTCGGCTGCAAGTTTTACAACTGCGGCCGGAATCTCGTCAGAGCCGGTGGCTGCGTCATAACGCAAGCGCTGGACCGCCTCCGTGACCTCGCGAGAGGTGAAAGGAGGCATGTCAGAAGGTGCGGGCCTTGCGGCGTCTAACATCACTAGGCCCAGCCCACGTCCTGCATGGCAGTCCAAAGACGGGAGAGAGAGTGGATTAAAATTAAATTAAATTAAATTATAACATGCCTCCGTGGGGAGGTCATGTAGCACATATTTCATGATGGATGCCCAGGGTGGAGGAAGCCGCGTGATCGAACTATCCATAGAGAGTGGATTGAATTGAATTGAATTGTAACATAACTCCGTTGGGAGTATATGTAGCACATAGCCCAGAGAAGGGACATATGGCCTATCATACATTCTAAGCTACTTCCTGCAAGGGTGGGAATGTAAACAACACTTGCTCTAGGTGCACTAGGGCACCTGCACCACCCAGAGTTTCAGGCAACACCCAGCTAAGGGGAGCCTGTCATAGGTGGGGAAGATCAGCACAGCTATACAAAAGCTAGGGCATGGCTTCTCAGCAGGGAGTGACCCCCTGCATGGGCACGGCATAATTAAATAAAGCTAGGTATCATCTGGAGGGTGGCTCATCATAGGCACACATGTACATGACTAAAAAGGGCTAGGCCTAAGCTGGTATAGTGCCTGTAGTAGGCGGGCATGTACAAGGCCACTGTCTAACTATTCTACACTACTGCTGTATTCCCCTAGGCTGGGGCTGGAGTTGCTGGGGCCGCGGTGGTCGAGGGGGTCGCTGGCCAGGGCTTGTGGCCGACGTAGATGGCCGGCCGCCCCCTTCCAGTACACCGGCTGGCCCGCCTTGGTCTGCCGGAGCTGGAGGTAGGTCGGCCATAGCTCCCGTCGCCGTTGTTGCTGGGCCAGGGTCAAGTCGTCGTCCACGGTGAAGGGAGTATTCTCGAGCCGCTTGCGGCGTCTGAGAAACGAAATCTTGTCCGCCGGGGTCTTAAAGGTGAGAAGAAGCGGAGGCGCCCCCGCCTTACCCCGCGCGCGGGGGAGGCGGTGGGCGGTCAGCTTGATCTCGATCTAGAGAGTGGATGCGGTGCTCAAACTGGGCTGGGACCACTAGGTCGTCCAGCAACATCTGGATGTAGTTCGTGACAGGTTTCCCTACCCTTTTGGGAATGCCCTCGGGGCCAGGCCAGGTCAGAATGTCATCGCCCTGGCTGGCCAAGCCGCTGGGGGCCGGCCAGACCAAGGGCAGTGTCGACCTGACAGTTGGTGCGAGCAAGGTGTCCTACAAATGCTATCCTACGCTGCCTAATCTCGTCCGAAATACGAGGCATGCCATGATATAAAGACTCTGATGACGGACGCTCGGAAAACCCTACGTTAAGGACCTGTCGGAGCATCCTGTAAACCGTGCCGTCTAGCCTAGCTGCCAGTTTGGGTGGGATTGTCCACGCCGCTCGGCGCCATACGTGAGCACCGTGAGGACGAGGACCTTGAAGAGCATGCGCTTGCGGCGCTCGCCCAGGCCCTTCGAGCGCCAGTAGGTTTTGAGCGAACGGAGCTTGGCCCAGGCAAGGCCGATGCGGGTGTCCACATCGTCGGCAGTGTCAGGAAGCCAACTCCCCAACAGCTTG
The DNA here is from genome assembly GCA_009746045.1 of Mesostigma viride. Taxonomy (NCBI): domain Eukaryota; kingdom Viridiplantae; phylum Streptophyta; class Mesostigmatophyceae; order Mesostigmatales; family Mesostigmataceae; genus Mesostigma; species Mesostigma viride. The sequence continues at coordinate 6,502,907 of RPFO01000156.1, forward strand.
AAGCGGTCGCGGAACGGGACCTCCGTCCCGTCGAGCAGGCGCGGCAGCGGTGGTGTACTGGAGGCCCCAATCACCATCGCCTCAGTTTTCACACTAATCTCCAACCCCACCGCCCTCGCCTCCAGGCCCAGACAGTCCAGCCAGGTCTGAATGTGCTCGGGGCTCTCGATGAGGGTGGTGTCATCCGCATAAATCAGGTCGGCAAGGCGGTAACCAGGTCTAACCCCGCCGTGCTCTTTCACGTTAAGGATGTCCAAGCCTGGCTCGAACCCCTTAACAGCAGTAAAGCGCGCACGTGCCCGGCACATGACGTGATCCACGACAATAATGAACAGGTATGGGGACAGGACGTACACAACCTTGCCACACCCCGTGGTGAAGGCTGCGATGGGCGAAGTCAATATGGCAGATTGTGGCAGCAATGGTGCAGGGCCTGGCGCTACCGTTTATGGCAGATTCCATACTGAGTAGTCTGTACTTTCTGCACGTTAAATATTCGGCCGGGGCTGCGTTGTTTTCTCGCATTGGCATGATGTGTGGTGATCTTGTGCACAGATCTACATTTTTGTGAAGTGACCCCCCCAAGTGTGTTGTCAACATGAGGATAGTGTGATTGAAGTTAAGTGCAAGGTCTGTAAAATAAATCACGCAGTTGAGTGCAGCAATTAAAATGAACTTGCACCTATATGTGGTCAAGTCGGGGTTAAAATTGCAACAACAGGAGGAAAAAATGGTTTTGACTTAGCCGGGACTTTGGTTTTTTGCAAAACTTAGCCCTGACCGGGAGAAGACAAGTCTGCGGCCTGCGGGGGCTGAGATTAAATAAGAGGTACCTTGAAATTAAATAAGAGGCGTGCATCTATGAATATATATAGTTTTGGAGGCGAGTTTCTGTTGGCGTTAACCCGTGTTTTTTTACAACGCGATACATCGCGTTGTAGGGTTAGAACGCGATGTATCGCGTTGTAATCTGACACGTGGCAAACCTATTAAACATGCGATTTTTGGTCTGAAACTTTCAAGATAGGTCAGAAACATCTCATAGAATTCAAGAAAAAATCCTGGTATTTTTGGTATTTTTTTTGTGACAGCTGCAAACAAATATGTACCACTGAAATCAGGCATTTTCGCGGGACGAAGGTGAAGACGACGGCGATGGCGGCAGGTAGATCTCGCCAGTTTTCGCGCGAATTTCAGTGGCTGTTGGGTGGCACGACCATGATGATGCGTTCAAAGGTTGATTATTAGGTTTCTACGAGTTTGTTGAGGTACTGGGGCAAAGGAAACGTAGTTTTTTCCAGTTTCTCACCCAACTTTCATGCGGAAACCCTGGAAACCGGCATACATATTATTACGTCAAGACTCGGGTCTGCTGCGGCACCATGCTTGGTATTTCCATGGTGTTTCGACTTCTTAACACATGTTTATTCATTCCGAACGTCCGGACTCTCGGCTAAACCGAGAATTGTGCAGACTTTTATTGGGTAGCGCCGGGCATGATGGTGCCTGCAAATAGCGTAAGGCGTGACCGTGGCTATTGCTACGGTATGCTGTATTTTCCTGGAAATGGCCTCTGCCACCGGCTCAATAGTGCTTGCAGGCGTAAGTATATCGTGTTTCTACCTAGTTTCTGCCAGTTTTCCACTTATTTCTACCGACCTCTGCCCAGCCTCTCTAAGACCGCCATCCTACTCGACGTTGCTTGCATGTCAGCCATAGCAGGTTGCAGTTGTGCAGTATTTAGGTGCTGTATACGTCGTCAAGCCGTGCATATATCGTGGGGATTGGATGTTGATGGTTTATACTGCGTTGATTGTGCAAGAAGACCAGCTAGGTGCCCATAATCATGGTGTATAATCATGTGTTGTTAGCATCTTGCCACCATTTGCTAGCATGCATTCCAGCGTCATCTTTGCCTGCATGTAAGCTCATGGATCACTCAACCTATCCAAGCCTTGCATTACACGTGCCTCTTTCTTTCAGTATTGCACGCGTTATGGAATGAAAACCCAGCACCTCCGTTCCCACGAGGCATGTGCTCAACACGTTGTGAGAGTGGATGATGCTTTGGCTATGGCTGCCTGATTCAGTCATATTAGGTCATCCAGTCATGATGTTTGATGCATGTTTGATGCTGTATAACTTATACAACACCTATTTTCAACGTTTTGACCCTCCAAGCTCACTATGGCCCCGTTTATGGGGCTCATGTCGTTGCGTCATGTTGTGAAGGGCTCTCATTTTTCCCACTGCGTTGTACTGCGTTGTAATTGTGATGCTAATGAAAAATAGCTCCAGTGGCCCAATGGGCCTGAGTTTTGTTTCACAGAGCCTGCATATGTTGCCCATAGCTCGTGCAAGAAGCCAGATTTTTTTCATGAACCATTTGTGAATAAGCACATGACTTGTGACCTAGGGTCAAGAAATCGCGGTCATGGTCAGACCCCCCTGTATTCAAACCAGTGTATCTCTCTAATGAATAAGCATTTTGTAGGTCTGAGTAGCTCAAAAAATCCTTTGATTTATGGGCTTTCAGGAAAGTATATACATGACCATGAAAAAAAATTTTCCTTAGGTGCTATACGCGTTCTAAAAAAAGCTTACAACGCTATATATCGCGTTCTAATTAAAAAAACACGGGTTAAGTCGTAGTATTGTACGATTGATAGATTGGTAGTGCATTGGTGGTACTGCACGACGGTATTGGACGGAGTTCCCGGAATCCCGGTCTGGCAAGCGGATTTTGCATCTCACGGGTACATCTCAAGTTGCACGCTTTGTTGCACAAAAAGTTCATCTATGAATGGGATTGAAAGCATTTATAAAATATAGCACACAACAGGTATAACCTTTGAGGTCATCCTTGTGAATCTGTGCATGGGTTGCCTTACAAACAAATATAGCTTTAGAACAAAAGACGCACTCACAGGATAGTGCTTCAACTGACCAGTGTTCCTCTTCAAGTGTAGTATTAGCAACGTAGACTTCCACCCGCACTTACAAAACATCTCAACTTGATGAGGAGATACTGTAATCTCATGCCTGCAGGAGCTGTCTGTCCCATAAATATCTTTGACGTACTGCGTACTACCCATCTGCACCTCAGTTCCATGTGCCACCTACCTCAACTTTCAGAAACACAGGGGAGCACAAATGCTGGCCCAAGAGTCCCCCATGACCGTGGCAATGCCATGCCTGCGCTGGGTCTCTCAAGTAGCCAAAGTCACCGACACGGTGCTACATGGAAATCATTCCATCTTTACTGCAGGGAAAATTTTGCCGCTGGAGATCAGCATGATGTATGGAGAAGTCACTGTGCCTGAACGAGGTCCCTGGAAACAGCCCATCACATGCTCCGAACCCATTCTTAAACATCCATCTCCATGTCAGCCAGCAGGTCTCCCGACTGGGCAGCGGCCTCGGCAGCGGCCACCCGCTCCTTGAAGGTGGCAGCCATCTCGTCCGCCTTGGCGTACACCAGGGCAGGGTCCCTCAACATGTCACCAGGGGTGGGCTCCAGCTTCTTGGTGGAGAGGCTGATACGGCCCCGTTCCCTGTCTTGACTGAGGATCATCACCTGCAATACCACATCAAAACACATGCACACGCACAGCTGTTAAAAACTTTTGATAGGGTTCTGAATGTTGAAGTAAACAACATTTTCTTTGTCCTTTCATGGTTGACATGAAGCAAAGAGCAAATACTTGAGTTCTTTCTACAGACCACCACCAACTGGATGGGACAACCTGCTCGAGGCAAGAACTGCCAGTAAAACCAGTTTATGTGAACAGGGAGAGGCAACAACAGAAGAATGCGCTAGCATGGCAGCCACAACATGGCAAAACCAAGTTGTGACTGAGACAAGAGGAGAGGGGGCTAAGCCTTGCATTTGTCAGCGATCGGCCCAATTTCACAACTTAATCGCATTACCATGCCATGTGCCTCTCTCTTCACACCCAAGAAGACTCAAACCAACTCTGCAAGGTCTGCCTCACCCCATTTATGCATCCCTAACACCCCCTTCACACCTTGACTGGACATGGGTGGCGGCTACTGACCTTGAGCTCATCCCCTTCGCTGAGCACATTCTCCACGTTGGCGATGCGGTCGTGGCTGATCTGGCTGATGTGCAGCAGGCCGTTCACGCCGCCAATGTCCACAAACGCGCCGTACGGCTTGACCGCCTGCACCTTGCCGATCACCACGTCGCCGACCTGCGGGGAAAAAGTTACATTCCAAGAGGGGATCACACATAGAATGCCAGAACAGATTAGAACATCCAAAACAACACAGTGCCATGCATTTTGAAGAGAACAATACCCTTACGTTGCACTGCCCTGAGTGACGCATGATGGGGAAAAAAAACATGTCTATCAACCTGGACAGCCCTCCTCAAGTCTCACCTCTACCCAGATCCACGCTGGCCACCAGCCACAAACTCATGAAGGTTCCTTGAGCTTTTTCTCCTGCTCCGTGTGTGCGCACTTGTGTGAATCACAAGGAGGCGCCACCAAACCCACAACTATGCCGCGACACATCCCGATCCACACACCTTGTACTCCTTGAGCTGCTGCTCCGCCATGGCCTTGCGGTTGGACAGCACCAGGCGCGTGCGCTCCTCGTCCACCTCGATGAACTTGAGTGCCAGGAACTGGCCCATCATGTCGTCGCGGGGCAGACGCTGGAGGCACACGAGGACAGGGAACAGCAAGCACCGCACCAGTGTGGGGCCACCGAGGGGGGCAAAGCATATGGATCAGCACCAACAACATCGCAACTTGACAGGGGAGTTCGGAAAAAAAGAAGAGACAAAATCAAGGGAAGGCAAAGAAGAGTGCAAGATCCAATTCCATAAAACCGAGCAGAAACCAGCAAGTGTGAATGGTTTAATAATCCTCCAACAGCAACGCTTACCGAGTTCAAATGCGAGGCGGGGACGAAACCGCGCAGGCTCTCCACCATGACCAGGACACCTCCCCGGTTGACCGACACGACCTGCACGGTGCCGACGATGTAGCCAAACACACGGGCATAAGCACGACCAAGTCAGCATGCCAAAAAAAAGGGACAAGGAGCAAAGAAGCTGTCGCCTACGTAGTCTGGTGCCTAGGAGATGCGGCTGAGCCTCATGACCACACAAATGCTAGGCTCTCTTTGCAGGCAGATTGCTTTGCGGGGATGTGCTCTGGCAAAGCCACCTGAACATCTGGCCCCAACCACAAAGACGGGCACGCAACGCTCCAGCCGCACCAGGCGCCCGCACATGTCCCACCTACTCACCTTGCCATCACATCAAACTGTTCCCTAGCAAAAGTGTTCTCATGTCTGCGACTACACAGGTAAGTTGCACGAAAGCGGGAACACACCAAAATACAACGGCCCCACTGCATCGGAGAATTCCGCCCTCTCCGAGCATCCCCACAAAGCCATTAATACACAATCACGCCAGCAGAACAACCACATTAAACCATGATGTCGCATGCATGCTCCCTGCAGCACCAAGAGTACACAACGACTGGCACACGTTTCGACTTTGCCGGGGTTTGTCCAAAACGCTTGCTCAACAGTCTGCGTTCTTCAGGGCCTCACACTCACCTCTCCGCGAACCATGACGTCCTCGGCCTGCAGCTGCTTCACACGCTGCCACGCGATCTCGTACTCAAGCTTGCGGATGCTGACGGTCAGCACGCCGTCCTCCGCGTCGTCGCGCACGATCACAAACTCGCGCTTCTGGCCCACCTCAACAATGTCCTCTGCGCGGTCAAGGGGCAGGAGAGAGATCTCGTGCAGGGGGCAGAAGGCCGCCGCCTTGGCGCCAATGTCAACGTACGCGCCCTTGTTGTCGATCTTGAAGATCACGCCCGTGACCTGTGACGGTGATGGCAGCAAACCGGGAAGTGGTCCGGAAGCAGAGGTTAGGGTGGGAATGCATGCTTAGGGGAGAAAGAACACATGAGGATCCGACTCTGCCGGCACTTTGTCTTCAATATTGCTCCTTCACTACATCCATTACAAAAAAAAATTCGGAAATGCTTTTGATACCCTGGAAGAAACCTGAGCTTATGGAGAGCGATGACTGGACTCACGGGGCAGAAGCCGTGGGTCATTAACCACATATGAACGCCTGCAACAGGGACCCTGAAAACCTGTTTGTCAACTAGAGTTGCTACCAGACACTGAAGCACTGGATGCAACAGTCTCAAAAGATCTTTCAAGGACAGGTACTTAGCGCAGGTGCCTATGATATGGAAACACAGCACAGACGCTTTGACGATGAAACCACGAACTCCAGACAAAAATGTGAGCATTCTCTAATGCCATGCTGGCCATGCCTCACCCAGATCCACAGTGGTGCAGGAGAGACGTTCAAGAAAGAAAATACCAACAAGCACAGCACGGTACAGAATGCTAGAGACAATGCCCAGAAAGAAGAGTGAACTGCCCTGAACAGTTAACTAAGTTATCCGAGATTCAAATGCTTGTAAGCCAGGTGTGAAACCTTTAAGGCAAACCCTAACAAAAGCAATTCTACTTCAGCCTTCCAAATACAGGCATTATCGAGGGCACAAGGACATCGGGGAGCTATGCCAACTACCTACATTGGGGAGCTATGTCTACTTGATAAAGGCAATTCCAAAGATTTAAACAGAAGTGGCAGCACATAATCTTAGGGTGATGCCACGTCCCCTTCCCACACCGGCCATCAACACATTCCTAGCTATAAGCAGAACAGCCGTGCGTGAAAATACGATTTGCAGACAGGGATGGCGAATTGTAGTAGATATCGATTGCCAACACGGATGACAAACAGAGAGCAAAGAAAAAAAAAAACTACGAGTGGGCATGGCCAGAGACGTCCCTGAACTGCGCCCTCCCAATGGAAACAATCATACCTAAGAAAAACACAGTCAACAAAGCTTTCTCGACAGCCCTTCTCCAATAGCAATTCTGAGTTTTGTTTCGTCATTTCAAGGGCGACATTCGCGTGAATGGAACTCCGAAACATCTAAGCATCCAGAGAGCGCATGAAGTCGCCGTTCGCTTGCAAGGCTGAACAACCTTGATCAAATACTGCTATGCCCCTCATCATACCACAGCCTTGACACGAATCCTGTAGTGCATCAAACCTAGCCAAATGCTAGTAGTAAATTGTGGCAATAAATTGCGGAACACGGACAGCAAACGTTCACTTGCTTTAAACGCTCACACACGCTGTTATATCCCAAGCCTAGTAACGTTGTCCGGTCTGCCGACCCGATGAGAAATCTCTCACCTTATCGCCTAGCCCGAAATTGAAGTCGAATTTGCCAAGCAAGGCATCAAAATCGCTGTAATTAAAGGAAACTCCCTCCAGCGGGTTTTGCTGAGCTCGGACCATCCTCTTTTCTACGTCGTCTGCCAGCGACATGGCGGCATGAGTGGAGACTGGCATTCTCTTTCCAGATGAGGCAGTGCGGGCGAAGGAAGCGCCAGGCAAAGCCGCCTGTCGTACGCCCTTGAACGACGAGCGTGGGGCATGGGCTCCAGACCGATCGGCACGACGACCAGCAACAGACGCAGAAACATCAACCGCCACAGGGGCGGCGGCCCTAGCAATACAAGCCGACATGGCTGCTGTCCTACTCGGCCAGCTTGGTCGAGAATGAGAGAACGCACGTCGGCGGCCTTGTCCGGATAATGGTGATGCACGTTGTCTCACCTTTCACTCGGCGCGGCGCGACGTTTTCCCCCGTTCCCACCCCGACACTTTTGGTGTGAGGCAATCAAGGCATGTGCGTGCAGACTGCGGTCGGCTGAGGGAGTTAAAAAAGGTTAAAAACCTGTTAAAACGTACCGGCCACCTTCCGTCGAAGGCTCAAGATATGGCTTGTGGCTACTAGATCCCTGCAACCTTACGTTCAGTTCAGTTCAGTTCAGTTTGTTCCCACGCCGGTTGGCCGACAGACTTACGTGTCGCGGCCACCCGCCCGTGCATGCTCAGCCAGATTCTTACTTGCGCGCACGGGAGAGGGACGGACCAAGCTACGTGCGCTACGCCGGTGCACAATGGGCGGAAACTGGAAAGTTGGGAAAATATGGGCGGACAGTTCTGCTCATCATGCATCTATGCCCGAAAATCAGAAAAGTTACCACTCAGAATCCCTGAGTCTGGGTCGACAGTAAAGCTGGGCGAGCTCTCCGATGCACTTCGACAAGACGTTCATGTATAGAGAAAAGGGGGAACGAGGCATGCTCAAAGCGTTTCGCCTTTGAAGGACTCCACACCTTGCAGCTCCCTGCACATCTACTGCCTTCCTCGGTCCATGTATAGTGTAGGTTAGTCTTTCGTGGTTTGCATTGCATTTTGGGGGGGGAAGGTTGTTCTAAAGGGAAGAAGTCATAAACCAAAACCGGCAGATGGCTGCCGACAAGGACGGTGAAGCGTCAGAGCCACTTCCGTCCGAGCCACTTCCGCCCGATACGCTCCCGTCGGTTGACGACTTGCCGGTCGCTGCTGACTTGGAGCGGGAAGGGCAACTGGTGGATATGCCCCGGGTCGATTCCGGGCAGCTGATGGACTTTTCCCAAAATGACGGCCCTGAGTCGAGCATGAAATCGATCTCTGTAGATCCAAGCGAGCTTGCCGGAGCGGATGAGCCTAGCGAGCAGGGTGCTCGAGGTTCACAGGAAGAAGCGCCGGCGGGCTACCACTGTCACTACTTCGACGTTGGCACCGTTAGCTCATGCTCTGAGTCGTTGCTTCACGGGCTGGCGGAGGCGGCGGTCGAGAAAAGTGCCGGTACATTCCGAGACACGGGCAAGACGCTCGAGTCTTTGAAGGAGGAATTAATGATCGCGTTACGCGCGGAGGCTGCAAAGCATCCAGATAGCCAGCAGAGCTCGCAGCATCTCATTCCTGCCCTCTTGACCCGTTTCGCGGCCAGCCAACGCGGCTTCATGGGGAAGGTGTCCTCTGTGTTCACCGGCGACGTCAAGGGGGACCGCATCGAGGAGACCATCGTTGACATGCAGAAGAAAGGCACCTGGATAGAGGGCCAGAGGGAGACGTTTGCAAAGGAGCTGATCAAAATCCTGGATTCTGGCAGGTAATTTGATACCCCTACAACTTGTCTGATATTGTTCAACGGTCCATCTTAGATGTCGGCTGCCCAGGCAAAACTTCTGTTAATTTCGGGATTATATGATTGGAAGCACAGAGTGCCATTTGATGAGGTCCGATAAGGTGCTGTCAACTGCAGCCCGCTATGTCATTTATTGGCACGTGGCGTGGGTGTCATGGAGTGTCCAGTTTGTCTGCGGTCTGTGTGTGGCTGCTACCACCATACGTACTGTGGGGGTACATGTTCGCCAAAACGTCTTGCCGGCACGCCCTAGCCTACTGCGTTCCTGTGCCATCTGCAGCTAGGCGTCACGATAGCACCCCTTCGAATCTAGAGGAATTGCGAGCTCATGGCAAGCTCGAGACCGTTGCATGGTGCCCTGTGACACGTGACCCCATTGCGCAGCACTGCTCAACGACCAAGTGTCATGACAAGGGCAATTCCCTTGCCGCCATGAGTGTGTATGGCCTGCGGCTGTGTGGGCACGCATGTCCGTGGGGGGCATTGCCGATCACACGCACCACTCATTCATGGTACTCTACGGTCATCGTAGACCATCCATTGGTAGAGCTTGTATCATCCCTGCTACTTTACCACGTGTTCAATGAAAAGACATGATGAAGGTGTCACGATCAGGACGCGGCCAGATCGACAGAATCAGCTCCTTTGTTTGCTTTCTATTCTGCAAGATATAGATTAGCACTCGGCGTGAAGGTGACAAGGGGCCGTTACAGGCACTTTCTACTGACAGCCGTACGATGCGGTGTTATGGAAACTTGTTCTGTGGGCGAGGGACTCGGCTGCTGGCAGATGGATTGGCATTTATATAGCCACTGCGTGTGTTGCCCACGATTTTCGCTGGAATTCGGCACTTCAGTTCTTGCTTGGGAACTGCACAAGGGTAAACAAGAGAACAACCTTCAAAATTTGTACATGGTCATCCCCTGTTGCGCACGTGGTTGGGGTACCGTGGCTGACTGGCGGACGCATTAACAACAAGCTTGCCTTCTCCCATGGTGCCCCCCCGCTGGCCCCCGTTCTTCTACCCTCACCCCCTTCTCTCTCGACTCCTTCCTCTCCCCACCCACTTCTCCCCCGCCTTAGTCTACCCCTACCTTTTCTGTCCGCAATCCCCATCCCCATCCAAAAGAACTTGTCACCCCCTCCCCCCAACCCACCCACCCAACCTGACCATTCCGCCCCTCCCCCCTCCCTCCCCATTTAACCCCAACCCTTCTCCCTCTCCCCCTAACCCTTCCCTCCTTCGCCCTTTCGCCCCCGAATGCAACCCAACGCAATCGTCCCCCCCTTTCCCCCCCCCCCCCCCCCTCATTACCCCCCCAGCCGCGAGCACTGCGAGCAGTCCTTTGACTCGGAGGCGGCGCTCCACGAGCACAAGGCGGTGTGCCCCTGGCGGCCGTCCTCGTGCGAGAATCCTGGTTGCTTTGCCGTCTTCTCTGCGGCGGGCAAGGCCGACCACGAGGCAATCTGTGAGTGAGCCCCGCGAAGGGGGGGCGTGGGAGGATGAGGATGCTTTTGCTGTTGAAGGATGTGGGACCTGGGACGATGACGTTTCTGGTCCATGATGCTGTTGCTGCGTAAGGACCTGGGACGATGACGTTTCTGGTCCATGATGCTGTTGCTGCGTAAGGACCTGGGACGACGACGTTTCTGGTCCGTGATGCTGTTGCTGCGTAAGGACCTGGGACGACGACGTTTCTGGTCCGTGATGCTGTTGCTGCGTAAGGACCTGGGACGATGACGTTTCTGGTCCATGATGCTGTTGCTGCGTAAGGACCTGGGACGATGACGTTTCTGGTCCATGATGCTGTTGCTGCGTAAGGACCTGGGAAGACGACGTTTCTGGTCCGCGATGCTGTTGCTGCGTAAGGACCTGGGACGACGACGTTTCTGGTCCATGATGCTGTTGCTGCGTAAGGACCTGGGACGATGACGTTTCTGGTCCATGATGCTGTTGCTGCGTAAGGACCTGGGACGATGACGTTTCTGGTCCATGATGCTGTTGCTGCGTAAGGACCTGGGACGATGACGTTTCTGGTCCATGATGCTGTTGCTGCGTAAGGACCTGGGACGATGACGTTTCTGGTCCGCGATGCTGTTGCTGCGTAAGGACCTGGGACGATGACGTTTCTGGTCCGTGATGCTGTTGCTGCGTAAGGACCTGGGACGATGACGTTTCTGGTCCGTGATGCTGTTGCTGCGTAAGGACGTGGGACCTGGGACGATGACGTTTCTGGCCCATGATGCTGTTGCTGCGTAAGGACCTGGGACGATGACGTTTCTGGTCCATGATGCTGTTGCTGCGTAAGGACCTGGGACGATGACGTTTCTGGTCCATGATGCTGATGCTGCGTAAGAACCTGGGACGATGACGTTTCTGGTCCATGATGCTGTTGCTGCGTAAGGACCTGGGACGACGACGTTTCTGGTCCATGATGCTGTTGCTGCGTAAGGACCTGGGACAATGATGTTACTGCTCCCAGTAGGACTTCGTGTAGGAGTAGTCCTCCCCACATTTGCCCCCATGAGGCTAGCAGTTTGATTCCTTTGGTTGGTGTATATTGGGGAATTTCAGACACGCTTGCACCGCCTCCCGGTAAAGAGCCCTTCTCGCAGTTGGGCTGCCGTTCGGGATGCCTTCGCATCAGGAGCCCCGTCGTACCCCCCCCATTATAGTCGTGCCATCGTGCAAGGATCCACAAGGTCCTGTGCTCGAATCCGGTATGATACCAAATGTTTACTGCTGGTACTGCTACTGCTGGTGCTTGTAGTATCACTGCTACTGTTGGTGCTGATGCTGTTCGCGGTGACGTTGGCGCCAGTGGAGTAGCCTGAACGTCCCGCTCGGCACGTGTCTCAGGCCGGTTTCCCTACTCTTAGGACCTCGCTGCTGCTGCTGCTGCTGCTGGTCGTGGCTATGGTTGTGATCATCATTGTGATGGTTCATGTTGGTGGTAACAATGATGGCACTGGTGGCGAGGATGGCACAATGGCTGTGATGGCGTCACGTGCCCTGGATCCAGGGCGTGCTTGCAGTCACGATTGCGTGCGTTTTGAATTTGCATCAATGGTCAACACATGGCCATGTATCATCGTGGCGACCGCAATCTACTGCCTGTTCCTGTTATTTCACATCCACAACCCCTTCCTGCCCGACTCTTCGTTTTCAATTTTTAATTTTTTTTTTTTTTTTTAATGACCGTTCCCGCAATTTCTGCTCCCCATTACCTCCTGCCCCCCCCCCCCCTCCGGCAGGCCCCTTTGAGCTCCTCCCCTGCACCCAGAAGTGCGACAAGCTTGTCCGCCGTGGCGACATGGGCGTCCACTGCGCGACCTCGTGCGACATGAAGCTGGTCGCGTGCCCCTACGCGTCGGTGGGCTGCGCCAGTGGGGGCGTGCACCAGGGGGAGCTCGAGGTGCACATGGCACAGGACGTCATCCCCCACATGGCGCTGCTGCTGGCGTCGCTGCGGTCACTCGCGGGCGCCGTGGACACCAGCAAGGAGAGCGTCGCGCTTCTGCACCGCCAGCTGGCCGTGCTGGGCGCGAACGCGGAGGTGAGAATGCCAGCCGAGTGTTCTTTGGGGGGGGGGGGGGGCGGGGGGGGGGGCAGAGGGAGCGGGTCTTCAGGGGGGGGGGAGAAGGGGGAAGACCGGGGTGTCGGGGAGGAGGGGAAAAGGGGGGAGGGTGGTGGTGGAGGGGCGGAGGGGTGGAAGGGCTAACGGGGGGGGGGGGGGAGATTGCTCAGTTGTGATACCATTGCCCACATGCCCTGCCTTTGCACGGTGGTTGCTCGTTGCATGAATCCATGGCTTTGAAACAGACTGGATTTGGGTATCCGCCGCGTGTGTCTTGCCCCGCGTGTTGTGTGCGGGGGCCTCTCTGTTCCCCCTGTTGCATTCTCACTCCTGTCCCAGCCACCTGTCCCATTATGGTCCCCGCCGCTTGCTGCATCCCTGTCCGTGTGCCTGTCGCATCCGTTTCCCCGCCACCTTTCGTGTTCCCATCCCTGCCACCTGTCACATTCTTGTCTGCAGCCTGTCGCATTCCTGACTCCGCCATTCGTCACATTTTCATCTCTGCCACGTGCCACGTTTCTACCCCCGCCACTCGCCACCTGCCGCGTCCCTCGCCAGATGGACCTGAAATCGCTCAACCTGCGCATGAATGAGATGGACGCGTATAACAAGGAGGTTGGGCGCGAGATGAAGGCGCTGCAGGCGAGCGTGAAGAAGTCGTTTGACACGAGCGCGAAGGAGATGATGCTGCTCAAGGAGGACATGAAGAAGGCGCACAGCAACCTGCTGGACAAGGTCAAGGTGCTCGTCACGCGGCAGGCCGAGCACAAATAGGCGCCGTCATGCATGCCGCGCAGAACTGGGTGTATCCATGCATGCCGAGCATATGTAAAGAGGCGCTTATTTGCCGAGCATACGTCGGCGCGGTGCTGAGCATAAACATATGTGCGTATCTGCTGAGCACACATAGGCGCCTAATTGCCATGCACAGATGGGCATTGAGCATACATAGGCTTGATGCCGGGCAGGTTTGCGCCCCAAACCTCAGGCGCAGGACATGCATCCATGCCAAGCACGCACTTGCTGCCGATCCCAGCGGGGTGCCACGCGGAGCCAACTGAGGCGCTTTGCTGAGCATGAATAGCCGCAAGGTGGGGGTCTTTGCTGGTCGTGGCTGTCGCTGAACCGCTGCGGTTCTTCTGCTGTGGTGATTCTACTGGCCTCTGTGGCTGCTTTATTAACTTTTTGTGTGCCGTATGGTGCACACCATTCGAGCCATGTGTGCGTACGGGAATGACACACAAAGTTTTACACATGCTGCAGGAGCTTGTTTGTGCAAGAGCCAGCATGCACATAATTGACTTGCTGATTTCATGCTGGGGGGATCTTGTACGAACATTTCGAGGGTGACATTTCATGCCCCTGCGCCAGAATATTTTCAGTGCACATGGCTTAACCGGTGGACCAGCCAACATGTACAACTTTTTCTTTCCATGTTCAAGTGAACTTGAAGGCTGATCCGGTTTCATAGCAACGAAGTCGGTGGGGGGAGCCTCGTAGCCAGTTCATCTTGGCCTATCAGAGATGGAGACATTGGGTCAACTCGTTGTGGTGGGCGAGTTGTTATAAGTAGGCATACCATTGTCTCATTTATGCTGTTTGCAACCCTTGTAGATATCCATGATTTTTGGAGGAATTTCTGTGGCTTCTGCCATTCCATGCAAGTTTGACCAGCTAACCATTTGCAATCTGGTCAGTTCTGATCAATTAAGTAGCTTGTAGACTGCGTCACGTGGGTACCAATAAAGGAACCTTCAATCAGAATATATGCACAAATAAAATTATAACAAAGAGAAGGCCGGAGGGAGCTAGTCGCAGTCACGTGGTAATTGCAAGCCCCCCACCCCCAGGCGGAAGGGGCGTTTTGCTGAGTAGAATAGTTAGGATTTTTCTAGATAGCTTAGAGTTAGCTTAGTTTGGTTTCGCGGTTTCCACCTCCGTCCATCAAGCAAGGGAATACGTACTACATCATCTCCCACTTAAGTAATGAAATTAACTTAATTTATTCTTTTTTTTTTTTTACGTGAAGAGCGACTAAATGACCTAGACGGCGGGGCCGGAAACAGCTTGCTTAATTGATCAGGGCGTGTGTTAACGAGCCTATGACTGGCCGGGAGTGTCTATTGGTGAGCACCATTGCCTCCATCGCTCTCCCACCATTTACGAGGAAATACCCGCAAATAGGAAATTCCACTGAATTTCAGTCAACTTATTGCCAACTTATGTACAGCTTACTCCATACTGCAGTACCTCTTCATCGAGGTTTTTTGGATGGCTGCCTAGCCATTTCCCCAATAAGGCAACAAGGATCAAGTATTGACTATCCTTTGAAGCTCCATACACGTAACAGGTGAGCTCAGAAATCAGCCTTGTGCACAATGCAAGGCGAGCACGCATACTGCCTAATTCAATCTTGCGCACGTTATTCTGCCCTGCTGCTATACGCATAGCAGCAAAAAGAAGGTTCCTGCTAAGGACAGCTAATGCTAATCTTCCACGGGGAACGCAGTGATGAGAAGATCACCGAGAAGCCTGCGATTACAACCTTCCCGCAGTGACTCAACAGACACAGAGAATCTGTGTTCATTCTATATAGCTTCAATGATAATCTGAACCGTCATTTCAAGAGGCTTCTTGAGGCGACTCTTGTATTTTGAGAGCCTTCTGCAAGTATCATCCACCGGCTTTGAATACCTGGCGGAAGTGGAATGGTCATTCACGGCACAACGATGGCCAACACAGAAATAGCCGTGACCCTGCACAACCTTGGTTAGACAAAGCAGCATGTCATCTTAGTATTATCAACAGGACAAAGATCAGGTGCGCAGACAGGGCAGCAGAAGGTTGGGAAAACCAAGCAGCATTTACACCTTGCCAAGAAACAAATGGAAGTGAAGAAGCATTTTTGAACCCGCAGCGCATCCCCACGCCAAAATTACCCGTGGTCAACGGTCATGCGGCCTGGGCAGTTTGATCCTACATACATCATGCATCAGTCGGCTAAAACAACTCCACAGCATCCAGCCAACAAGACCGAGCCAGCAAGCAGAGGTATTCCCAAGGCCGTAACACTATGGCCCATTCAGCAGCATAAAACCTCTTCATCTCCCTCTCTGCTGGCGTGTCGGGGCCACTGGCATGAGCCCAGCAAGCTGTTCCTTGCCACCAACTTGCAAGGGAAAAATAAGAAGCAAGGGCTTCACTGCTGGTAGCAGGGAAGTATGGTGACCCAGTGTGGAGGCCGTTCACAGTTTCTCCACGCAGACAAACTGGAAGGCGTAAATAGAAGGTTCAGGAAGGCAACTATGTATGCCCTGTACCAGAAGATTGGGCATGTCAGTGGCAATTGTTCCATTTGACGCTTTAATCGTAGGGCATTATTGCTTGTAGTTTGTAAGAAAGGAACGGTACCATGAGGACCGGAGGGCGAAAATCGACTAGAACTACTACAGTACAATATATTTTGTTTCGGAATGGCAGTTTACCACGAGAATACCAAAACACCCAGGGAGGCGACAAAGGCGAGCTTGGAATTAGACAGGGTGAGAAAAGACTAGGATAAGTTCGTAGACTCTTGAGCAGCTAGAGCGGCACCCAGCTCTACCCACTGCCCCACACTCACATGCCACACTTACATTACCTCAGACTCACAGCTACAGCTTCCGTGCCCGACACTCACTGCCCCACTCACAGCTGCAACTGGTGCTCGCCCATCTTGAGCTCCCCATGCGGGATGAACGCCCAGCACTTAAGCGAGACGGCTTTGTTCTTGTCCTTGAAATGCATCAGCTCCAGGATCAGGTTCGAGCCTGCACGGCCGCCAGGATAAAAAAATGGGTGAACCCGGCCCGTGCAGCATCACGACGTCGAGTCATTACGTGCTGCCAAGATACAAGTGCAAACTTCCACCGTTATTTCCACAAACAAGATTGTCAAAACCTCCTGTCAAAGGCGCGTGGTGGTCAGGGCACAAGCCGACCACCTCAAAAGAGCCCTGAACGAAATGGTTGTAGAAGGCTCCGGGGATGACACATGCCAAGGCCCCTGACACGACTGCTGTCCAGCCACCAGTCCCGGAGCATCACCCACCAGGGCATCACTGTCATAGCACGCTGAGCACAAAACACAAATGTGTCCAGACTGGGGCCTATCCAAACTGAAATGTTGGAGACACTCTAGAGGACACCGTGATAGCACAAACGACAGCCATGGGCAGGACGTGGTCGGTCTGCATTTCACCGAAAGGGTACTTGGGGGTCAGAGTCACCCGAAGTGTGCCCTATTAGCATTATATATACAGTGCCATCATGGCCAGGGACATTATGCCAGGTGCCATCTCATCCAGTGCCAGTAATGCTGGGATCGTGGTCCATCCAGCCGGCTTGCTGCGCAGGGACGTACCAGGGGGTATCCGCTCCAGCGGCGTCCGCAGCGCGCACGTCTTGTTCATGACCAGGTAGTTGGAGAGCATGCCCTCGGGACTGCCCACGTTGTGCGCGCTCTCCAGCAACCGACCGCTCTTGTCTGGTAGTCACGGTCGGGAGTCATGGTTGGTGGGGGGTGATGAGTGTGGGGGGGTGATGGAAGGCGAATCGTTGAGAAAAAGTATAATTATAAATAACTTTCATGTGAGGGAGACACGGAGCACTGAATGTTGGTAATGCCTCCACAATGACGATTTGTGAGGGGTAGTGGGTGGTGGATAACGATGGGTAGTGGTGGGTAGTGGTGGATGGTGGTGGTGCGCAAGCCCCCAAAGCGCAAGCACACGACCAGAGGTGGGTGGTGGATTAGGGTTGAGCCCCACCGCCACAAAAAAGGCTGCCAGCACTATGGCCACGTACGCTTGTGCCCAGCTGCCAGCAACACGATCACGTACCCCTGAGCATCCCAGCCGGACTGGAAGCCGCACAAAGTAGTTCAAGCAGTTGAGTCCCAATCTTATCGCCCTTCACTCACCAGCCAGCATTTACAGCCACACATTGTGGAGCACAACCGCATACATTTGTAGATTGTAGGCACGTGCCGTGGCTGATGACCACACTTGGCAAGCACTTTGGAGAGAGAAGATACACCAACGGGCCAACGTACCACGAAGCGCCACCGCCACAAACGGCTGCAGCAGCGGCTCAGACTTCTTCAACGCGATCTTGTCCAATAGCAGCGTGACACGTAGGCCGCCCTCGCCCACAGCCGTGACGGTCGCCTGTTGTGACGCCCCCTCCCAGACCGCCCCGCTGGTGCTGCTGCGGCTGCTATAATTAGCCCCGCCCGCATGGCCCGTGTCGCTACTGTTCCGGCTGCTCAAGCTGCGCTGGGCACCGCTGGACGAATCCTGTGACGCGTGCCAGGACGATGACGCCTTCCCGTCCCTGTGCGACTTGCTGCGCGCCATGTGGGACGCGGACGATGCGCTGCTACTCTCTGAGTGAGACGACCCCGACCCAGCAAAAGAGTGCTGGTGGTGGTACTGGCCTCTGTCACCGCCGCGGCCCTCGAACGAGGACATGAGGTGGGGCGGGACGGGACCCGTGCCAGGTGGCAGCGCGCCGTTGGCCGACTTGTGCGACAGCCGCCGCTGCGGCAACTGCCCGCCATGCTGCTGCCAGGACTGGGCATGCCCACCCCCCCTGCTCGCATGCTCACCTGAATGATGATGCTGTTCCCTGTCACCCACCGGCTCTGACTCATCCACATGCTGCTCCCACACGCCACCGCTCGGGTCGATCTGGATTACAGGGGCAGGGGCGGCGGTGGCCCAGGGATTATCGTCTGCACTCGACGGTGCCACTGCCCCACTCGCTGGCACGTCGTCAAACGACGCCCAGGGCCCCTGCCCGGTAGCGGTGTGATTTGTGGCAGCACCGGCACTCGGGACGGGCGGGTAGGACACCTTGTTGTGAGACTGCGCATGCACGGCGGGATCGGCCTCCCATGCGGATGTGGAAGCGGAAGTGCTGGCGCCCGCATTCGCGCTGGTGGCACCGAAACCGCCGCCGCCCGTGCTCGCATCAAACACCGCCCAGCCAGAGATCCCTCCCCCGTGCGCGCCAGGTGTCGCGTCATGGCCTCCTCCCGCGGTTGCCCCCGTGCCGATTCCACCACCGCCGCCGCTGCCACTCTGGTTGCTGCCCAACGGGGCGAATGGTGGGGCACCCCCTGTGGGGGAGCCCAGGGGGGACCATGCAGGGCCCTGCGCCTCCCCGGCACCCCGTGCGGTGCTTATGCTAGCGGGGGCCCCCTGCGACTGTTGCGACCCCGCATGGCTACTGCTGGCGGCTACCCAAGCGGGCTGGGGGGCGGCACCGGCCGTAGAGCTGCTGGTCGTGGCACTGCCGCCCCAGGGTGATGACGCGGCATGGGCCATGCCATGACTCGAGCTCAAGCTGCTGCTAGTGGTGGCGGTGGCGGTGGCGGTGGCGGTGGCGGTGGCGGTGGGACCCATCGCACCCCAGGGGGCCTCGGCGGTGGCTGCGAGCATGCCGCCGGCACTAGCGCTCGCCGCCGCGCCGGCGCCCCCGAAATAATCATGGCTGGCGGCCATGACCCCATGCGACCCGAACACGTCCTGGCCCGCCGGGAGCGCGGTGCCCCATGAGGGCGCGTCTATAGAGTTCCCATAGTGACCGCTGTGGGCGGGTGGGAAGCCCACGCCGCTAGCGCCCGCGGCAGTCACAAACACGGCGCCACCGGCTGCTGCCGTATCGATCCTGTGAGTGCCGACCCCAGGCTCCGTGGTGCCAAACGTGCCGCCACTGCCGCCCCCTACGTAGTGACTATAGTGACCGCTGCCAAAGCTGTCGGATCCAAACGCCCCAAAGGTAGCAACACCATGGCCCGCATGGGAAGCAAAGCCAGTCTCACCCGCGCCCACGCCTGCGTGCCCTGGTGGCGGTGGTTGGCCAAACCCTGCCCCTGGAGGGGCCGGGTACAAGCCACCGCCACCACCACCACCACCACCGGCACCAGCACCGTACGCCATGGCCCCAAACCCAGCATCCCCCAAAGACAACAAATGACCGTCCGCCCCCGGCGTGGGCGGAGCGAGGGCCCCCATGGCTCCGCCCGATGGATTCAACGCCCCTGTAGCCGGGAAAAAAACCGGAGGCCCCCCCTGAGCGCCAGGAAACGCTGCTCCCACCCCCACCCCCGCCTGGTCCCTTCGAGGCCGCCCCAGCAACTGCTCCAGCTCCGCCAGCTGGCGCGTGAGCGTGTCAACCTCCTCCCGGTGCCCCACCGCCGCCCGAGTCTCGGCCGCCTGCCGCCCCTCCAAGACTGCCAAGCGCGACTCCTTGCGGGCAACCTCCTCGCGCGCCGCCCTCACCTTGGCCTGCAGCCTGGCGTTCTCTTCTTCAGCCTCCCGCAACCGGGAGCTCTCCGCGTCCAGCTTGCGCTGGAGCGTGGCCTCCTGCGCCGCCACGTCGGCGGCCTCGCGGGCCAGCTGGTCCCGGATGCGGGCCAGCCGGCCCACTTTATCGGCCAGCTCCTGCAGCGCGACCTCCATCTCCGACACATGCGCTGCGCCCGCCGATGCCGCCATCTGCAACCGCCGGCTCTCTGCCTCCAGCTCGGCGATGCGCTGGCGGTGCTCGGCCGCGGCCGCGTTGGCGGCGGCACCGCCGACATCTGTGGCCTCCCCCAACATCCCCGGCGCGGATATGGGCGACGAGAAGCTGAAGCGCCCGACGCCGAAATTGTGGCCGGACGATGCTATAGAGGACGATGGAGGCATGCCGGATGGCCCAGAGTGGCCGGTCCCAGCAGACGCACTGCCAGAGGCCATCGGCCCGTCGTCCACAAAGTTTCCAGAGGGACCGCTACCGGACAGTGACGCGTGGGTGGGGGACACGGAGGGGCGCGACGTGCCGTCGGCCCCAAAGGAGTGCGACTGCGACTGCTGCGCGTGCTGGCGGTGGCTGGACAGGGCGCGGTAGACAAGCTTCATCGCACAGAGGAAGAGGTTGCGCGGTATGCGGCCGGTGCCGCTGGGGTCGCAGAAGGACCTGGGGGGTGGCAGGGCCAAGATAAGGGGGGAGGAAGGTGGGGGGGGGGCAAGGAGAACAGGGGAATGAGGGGGGGAGGGGGGGGGGCGGGGGAACTGAGGGCGAATGACAAGGCGCACAGGGGGCATGCAGCGAGGAGACGGGCTACCAACAGATAAGACCGAAGTTTGGTTGCAATTCGGCAGGGCCTGAACATACTCCCACATCCGATCCGCAGGGGCAGATCGCTGCTGCGATGTCTGCGATTCGACGCAATTACAAGCAGAGGGGTACGGGCCTCCCTAAAAGACACAAAGCCTGAACCCTCATCTTCACTTCCGCAAAGTCATCAATTGTAGAGGCAGCAGAGCATTTGCCACTAAGCATTGTCAGCGTTGCCGTGAAGTAGCTGCAAAATGGCCGCTACACATAACATAACTATGCGCGCAGTCGCCAGTATAAATCAGTGCCTTTGCTTTTAGGAACTAGTGCCATGTGATTACGACGCCGGAGGGTGCAGATGCCAGTGGTGGGGTGGCACATGACAGCCTGAGGCCATCACGCATCAGGCATGGGTCTACGGCCTCACGAGGCAACACCCTCGCTGGTCCCATGGCTTCCGCACTCTAACACTGGCAGCTGTCAAGAGGTGGTCGACTGCACACCATACGTGTGTGTGTGTGGGCGGGGGTGGGGGCGGAGAGCAGCGGGGGAGCCAAGAGGAAAATAAGGCCAGCATGAGATGGTGTTGGAAAGAAAGCACATTGTGGAGCCCACAGGACCAGGATGACTGAGCGGCAGGTTGAGGTGGGCAGTCCCATGGGGAATATACCGGGACAAGGGTGGTGGACTATTAAAATGGTTGACTATAAAATTTGTTGACAACAACAATGGAGCTCACCAGATCTCCTCCAGAATGCACGTCGGCAGCTTGGCACGCGCAAAGAGCTGCATGGCCTTGGCTTCTGCGACCACATAACAAAGCAGGCAAACCGCGGCCAAGGCACAGTGCGGACAGAGGATCAGCGGATGAGGGAACGGGGGCCGAATCGGCCCTCCAATGATCGTACCGATAAAAAGGAAGAAACGCAGGACATGATCCTTTTGCCATGTGCTGCCTGCCAACGTGTGGAGAAAAGAAGGTGGTCACCACCACACAGGCAGCGCCCAAGCACTGTTCCTGCCAACTGATGATGAAGCACGGGTGATTCTAATATGTATTTATATGTCTCCTCGATGTATTTATATGTCTCCTTTATGTATTTGTACCTAGTTAGAATCCGTGGTGGAGCTACTTGAACTTTCACGTTTTTCGCGTCCCAGCGCTCGGCAGCATTTTGTTTATTATTTGTTGCTTTCCTTGCCGATATGTTTATATGTGTGTATAGGAGTATACATAGTAGTAGTATAGTAGTATATAGTAGTCCCATACATAGTAGTATACATAGTAGTAGTATAGTAGTATATAGTAGTCCCATATATCGTAGTATACATAGTAGTATATTTCCAGCGACTGGTGCCAAGGTAGCACTGGAGCACGGCTAGGTTTCGCAAGTGCAACCCAACCGTCCGAGGGATTCACCGGTCCAGGGTGCAGAACAGGCTGTGCCAGGAGTTCAGCCAAGGATAGGCAAGAGTTAGAGTTACACAAGCACATAGAGGCAAGAGGTAGAGTTACACAAGTACATACAAGATTGCACGGAGGGCGGACCTTGCTGGGCATCTGGGACCCTCCAAGCGCTAGATCCTCATCCAACCACTAACAGGTTGGATGGGGGCAACCTGCTGGCCTACAGGGGCTGCAGGGACAGATTGTGTGTGCTATCATGCGTTGGCCAGGTCACAACGAGACACTTTGAGAACTCGGCACAGAAGCACTGGCATGGATGAGCACTGTATGTTCTGCATGTGTGTGCCTGTGTTCTGCATGTGTGTGCATGTGCTCGGGTGGTTGGTTGGTTGGTTGGTTGGTTGGTTGGTTGGTTGGTTGGTTGGTTGGTTGGTTGGTTGGTTGGTTGGTTGGTTGGTTGGTTGGTTGGTTGGTTGGTTGGTTGGTTGGTTGGTTGGTTGGTTGGTTGGTTGGTTGGTTGGTTGGTTGGTTGGTTGGTTGGTTGGTTGGTTGGTTGGTTGGTTGGTTGGTTGGTTGGTTGGTTGGTTGGTTGGTTGGTTGGTTGGTTGGTTGGTTGGTTGGTTGGTTGTTTGTTTGTTTGTTTGTTTGTTTGTTTGTTTGTTTGTTTGTTTGTTTTTTGTTTGTTTGTTTGTTTGTTTGTTTGTTTGTTTGTTTGTTTGTTTGTTTGTTTGTTTGTTTGTTTGTTTGTTTGTTTGTTTGTTTGTTTGTTTGTTTGTTTGTTTGTTTGTTTGTTTGTTTGTTTGTTTGTTTGTTTGTTTGTTTGTTTGTTTGTTTGTTTGTTTGTTTGTTTGTTTGTTTGTTTGTTTGTTTGTTTGTTTGTTTGTTTGTTTGTTTGTTTGTTTGTTTGTTGGTTGGTTGGTTGGGTGCATGCAGGGTAAAGTGGGTGGAGGTAGACAGAAGACAAGAGCGGCAGGTACTGGCTGGTGGGTTCATAGGGTTTCAGAAAATTGGTTGTGTATAGCTCTAACAACGCTTTGGGCACTTTACACACCGCCCATGCCAGCTAGCGCAAGTGCTTCAGCTGTCACGACTTGCCACCTGGCGCACCTAGCACGAGGCCATCGCCGTCCGGCTCCACCTGCGTGTACAGCGCGTCAAACTTCTGGCGTTCCGCATCGGAGAGGGAGCTCAGGATCTCGCCAGGGCTGGGCGCCACGCCCTGGACAAAGCTCAGGAAGCGCTGCAGGGTGAATAGAGACCAAAAAAAAAAAAAGCATCAAGGGTAAGACCAGAGGGAAAGGAATCAAGAGGTTACAAGAAGGGAAAAAAGCTAGGGTCAGGAGGAAAAAAGAATGCAGGTGGGGATGGCAGCTCTGTGCCTGCGTTCAACAACGCCGCAAGTACATGGCCAATGCAAGTACAATGCCTTGCGTGTACCAACATGAGGCGCTGATACTGACACGCGCCATGGCTAGGCATGCGCCCTAGGCAGCAAAACCTGGGCGGCAGTGCGATGTGCGGCCATGTAACCAAGGGCCAACCCCGTTGGGTGCCACGCGAGCATAAGGGAGTCATGCACGGCCTCGACGCAGAGAGCTTGGCTGAGCTATAGAAACGTAGTGTCTAAACTATAGTGGCTAAACTATAGAGTGTCTGTCTCCGAACTAAACTGTCTAAACCAAAGCGACGCAGAGGTTGGCTACACGATAGCGGCGCAAGGCGGTTACGCCGCCGGCGGTTGGATGCCCATTTCATACTATTGGATGCCCATTTCATACCATTGGATGCCCACTTCATACCATTGGATGCCCACTTCATACCATTGGATGCCCACTTCATACTATTGGATGCCCATTTCATACCATTGGATGCCCATTTCATACTATTGGATGCCCACTTCATACTATTGGATGCCCATTTCATACTATTGGATGCCCATTTCATACCATTGGATGCCCATTTCATACTATTGGATGCCCACTTCATACTATTGGATGCCCATTTCATACCATTGGATGCCCATTTCATACTATTGGATGCCCATTTCATACCATTGGATGCCCACTTCATACTATTGGATGCCCATTTCATACCATTGGATGCCCATTTCATACCATTGGATGCCCATTTCATACTATTGGATGCCCATTTCATACTATTGGATGCCCATTTCATACCATTGGATGCCCATTTCATACTATTGGATGCCCATTTCATACTATTGGATGCCCATTTCATACCATTGGATGCCCATTTCATACTATTGGATGCCCATTTCATACCATTGGATGCCCATTTCATACTATTGGATGCCCATTTCATACTATTGGATGCCCATTTCATACCATTGGATGCCCATTTCATACCATTGGATGCCCATTTCATACTATTGGATGCCCATTTCATACCATTGGATGCCCATTTCATACTATTGGATGCCCATTTCATACCATTGGATGCCCACTTCATACTATTGGATGCCCATTTCATACCATTGGATGCCCATTTCATACTATTGGATGCCCATTTCATACCATTGGATGCCCATTTCATACCATTGGATGCCCACTTCATACTATTGGATGCCCATTTCATACTATTGGATGCCCACTTCATACCATTGGATGCCCACTTCATACTATTGGATGCCCATTTCATACTATTGGATGCCCATTTCATACCATTGGATGCCCATTTCATACTATTGGATGCCCACTTCATACTATTGGATGCCCACTTCATACCATTGGATGCCCATTTCATACCATTGGATGCCCACTTCATACTATTGGATGCCCATTTCATACTATTGGATGCCCATTTCATACCATTGGATGCCCATTTCATACTATTGGATGCCCATTTCATACCATTGGATGCCCATTTCATACCATTGGATGCCCATTTCATACCATTGGATGCCCATTTCATACTATTGGATGCCCATTTCATACCATTGGATGCCCACTTCATACTATTGGATGCCCATTTCATACCATTGGATGCCCACTTCATACTATTGGATGCCCATTTCATACCATTGGATGCCCACTTCATACTATTGGATGCCCATTTCATACCATTGGATGCCCACTTCATACTATTGGATGCCCATTTCATACTATTGGATGCCCATTTCATACTTTTGGATGCCCATTTCATACCATTGGATGCCCATTTCATACTATTGGATGCCCATTTCATACCATTGGATGCCCATTTCATACCATTGGATGCCCATTTCATACCATTGGATGCCCACTTCATACTATTGGATGCCCATTTCATACCATTGGATGCCCATTTCATACCATTGGATGCCCATTTCATACCATTGGATGCCCATTTCATACTATTGGATGCCCATTTCATACTATTGGATGCCCATTTCATACCATTGGATGCCCACTTCATACTATTGGATGCCCATTTCATACCATTGGATGCCCATTTCATACCATTGGATGCCCATTTCATACTATTGGATGCCCATTTCATACCATTGGATGCCCATTTCATACCATTGGATGCCCACTTCATACCATTGGATGCCCATTTCATACCATTGGATGCCCATTTCATACTATTGGATGCCCATTTCATACCATTGGATGCCCATTTCATACTATTGGATGCCCATTTCATACCATTGGATGCCCACTTCATACCATTGGATGCCCACTTCATACTATTGGATGCCCATTTCATACTATTGGATGCCCATTTCATACTATTGGATGCCCATTTCATACCATTGGATGCCCACTTCATACTATTGGATGCCCATTTCATACCATTGGATGCCCATTTCATACTATTGGATGCCCATTTCATACCATTGGATGCCCACTTCATACTATTGGATGCCCATTTCATACTATTGGATGCCCACTTCATACTATTGGATGCCCATTTCATACCATTGGATGCCCACTTCATACCATTGGATGCCCACTTCATACTATTGGATGCCCATTTCATACCATTGGATGCCCATTTCATACTATTGGATGCCCATTTCATACTATTGGATGCCCATTTCATACCATTGGATGCCCATTTCATACTATTGGATGCCCATTTCATACTATTGGATGCCCATTTCATACCATTGGATGCCCATTTCATACTTTTGGATGCCCATTTCATACTATTGGATGCCCACTTCATACACGGATGCTGACTGCTCGGGGCGGCAGTTTGGTTGCAGGTGCTCCCGAAGTCTTATTATAATAGCCAGACAGTGACTCTATGGACTCCGGAAGAAAAAACTTGACAGTTCTATTTTCTTGGGTGGGGTGGGGTGTGTGTTGGTGTGTGTGTGCGGGGGGGGCAGATTGGGGGAAAGGGGTTTGGAGATACCGGACGGTCCCACCGACCGACGACCACAGGCTCCATGAGACATAGGAGGAGGGTGTGCTGCTCCTTGGCACTTCAGGGGGGGGAGGGGCGTATGCCACGCAGAATGTTCAGGTTAGGATGCTAGAGGCGAAAGGCTACATGTTTTCCTTGTGGGGCCTAGAGGAGAGGTCGCAAGGTCGAAAGGGCTGGCTCTTTAGCCGTCGCATGCCCATGCGACCGCAGTACTGGGGCCAGGGAACGTTACCCTGTTTGTGGGGCACGGAACATCCTGAGCGGCAGCACGAACTATCCTGAGCATCAGCACGAGAAATCATGAGGGTGGCTGCAACCTGCCACGGCGCCACGCGTTCATGAGGATGGGTATATGGAAACCCTTGTAAGATTGGCCCACTGGAGCTAGACCCCCTTTGGCGCCGTGGACGATGTGGCATGCAATGAGGCATGCCCAGCTCAGAATGCTATGCAGGAAACTTCTTGGGAGGGAGGGGATTGGGTGGAGGTCAAGGTGGGCTAGGGGTGGGAACAGCGGAGGTTAGTGAAGTGCTGAAGGCGAGCACAAGCTTCGAAAGGGAATGTCGTGAAGAGGTCTACACGGTACATTGCTGTAGGTGACCCAGAACGTAACAAGCCACGCGGCTGGTAGCCATAGGTGGTACACGCCATGGGTGAAATGTTCAATGCGTAACGGCTGGATGCCAAAGATGGCCCAACGCAGGCACCCACACTATCGCACTGTAGTGTTAGCGTTCAGTGAACGGGTTGTCTTCGGTGCCAGAAGCAGCGTAAGAGTAGCCAAACGCCAGCAATAACTTACAGGCGTGTTTGGAATGGAAGACATGATAAGACCGTTCAGCCTCTGCACTTCAATAGGGCAAAGCTTGAGTGACCCCTGATGTTATCATCTTCCATGGGGTATAATGCACGACTGCATCACTTCACCCTCGACAGACACCCGCGCTCTGCTGGAGTTTGGCTCAGTACTCTAGCTGCCATCAGCGACCCGGGGAGCTCAATACCATGGTTCTTAAGTAAGAATGAGCGCGAAACACGCAGCATTCAGCCCGCAAATACCGCGTATATGTAGGAGCTGCAATCTCGCTTGGCGTACCTAGATAATAACGCAGATGTGGGAAAACAACCACCGTTCCTCAGAACGGGTTTCCTAAGGTAGCCTATGTTGAAGTTGCGTGTTACTGGCCTATTATTTCAATGAAGCCCCCGAAGCCAGTCAAACGTAAGGCGGTCCTATTCTGGGCGCTTAGATAGTGCGCGAACCTCGAGCCTCGTATTGACGCCTCGATGGCTCATGGCAGATGGTAAACCCGTTGCAGTTCATTACCGAGGTACATACCCCCCTAGTGCATACAGACTTACTGAGTTAGATGCGACTTACCATTTATTGCAATTTGCACCTATTACTGCTTATCAGTGAGCTAACTTAGCTTGGTGTTGAACTGTTGATACATAGCGTGTCAGCGCCCTTGTTTATCGCCCGACACGTGAGCCCTCCATAGGATCGGGGTCCTACAAAAGGGTCCTACATTTCAAGAACCCTACTACCGTAGTGGTTACAATATATGTACGCGTAATTATGTACGAATCGACCTCGTACAGGCCCAAAAAAACCCTCTTCCGGGCCTCGTACACCTCAAAATTAGGTACCACCAGCGCAGCGCGGCGCAGACCTTAAAGCCTAGCTACCCGTGGCGCGGCGCCCGGAGGGAGTTTTCGCGCGCAAACTTCGTTTGATCTGCGTTGATATGTGGGTAGGTGCCTCGTTTCGTGGTGTGCTCCGTTGGTGTTCTCTCGTTAGGTTATGGATAGCTAGGTGGCTATGGGTGAGAAAAAGCAACGTACTCTGGACGGCTTGTGGGGTAAATTCCTGACCCCAGATGGCACTACCACGTCCCTCCTTGGCTACTATCTAATGGCTACTACCTAGTACCTACATGCAGTTCAGTCAAACTGAACTGAACTACCTACTAGGTACTCGCGCACCCTTGAATATACCCTGACATTATACGTACGTACAGTAAAAATAATTCCCAAAAGTTCTCGTACACGTAACAAAAATTCCTAAAAGTATTCGTACGATAATTACGCGTACATATATTGTAACCACTACGGTATCAACTTTTCATTCTACAACAAGCAGTCAAGCACTACCAGGCTCAAATAGTTGAATTACGACAAAAAAGATACGGAACCACTTCCACGATCAGAGCCGTAACAACTAACTTGCCCGCTGCTGCTGTTGTTGGGGCTAGGTGAGGGCTGCCAGCCTTGCGGTAGGCAAGTCAGTTGCCAACGCACCATCGCGCGCGTACCGTAGGGCTGCCATTGCCCAGCTCCCAATATTCAACACGCGTAAATTCGGTGGCATTGCCGGCAGTTGCCGAACGCTGCTTGCTCAGCTCCGAGCGCGCCCTTGTTCTCCTCGCAAGGTTATCAAGAGTCTTTTCATCGTTCACAATGAGCGGCCGGCAAGGTGAACGACTATTTCTCTGTTTACATCCTCTGTCCCACGCTGTTGCATGGATAGTGAAGCTAGGGCGGTAAAGTTTCTACAACGTTCGCCGTTAGGCATAGACAGCCTATATTTTAACCAGTGCGTCAATGCATGTGGAAATACTTTATTCTAATGACAGGGGGCAAGCTTAAGCCACTGAAGGCGCCGAAGAAGGGGCCGAAGGAGCTGGATGATGTAAGCTTTTGCCTACAGTTACCTGACCGAGTCTTTGCACGTATCAGGCGGTCACCATGCTTGCCATGCAACGATTTCTCACCCTCGGCCCTCTCGAGATGAGGACCTGCTTTTTGAGCTGCGTAGGTGTTTCAGCCGCCGTTTTTCTTACCGGCGCATCTTGTTCTGCAGGCATGTTTACACCGTGACGGAATTTCTTAATCTGTACCTTGACAAGCTTGCAACTAATAACACATCTTTGTTGAATGTTTTTGTGTGTAACTGTAGATTTACAAAAGCGTTAAGCATTAAGCATTAAGCACCAAGCATTACGACATTCATCGCACATTTGCTTACTTTCAAGCGCTATGGTATCGCCCTCATATACGCCGACTTATCAAGGAGACAACCAGCGTTATGGTGAACTCAAGTTCGCTGTGGCCACTGTAAACCTCAAAGTTGGTTTACTTGAGAATCAACAATAGCTCTTCTCTGGATCACGGTATTGCTCATGCTGCTGCTATTTGTAACTACTGGAAGTGAATATGGAGTTCATGCAGTCATTGCACACATGAATGCACGTCCAGCCACAAGCACATCTTGGACCCCAATACCCTGTCAAGGCCCTGAAGCGTGTACAGGCAGTCCCCTCCCGTCATGTCTGTTGTCTAGGCTCCACCAGGGTGAAAGAACAGTCATATGAAATAGACATGCACAGCTCTGCAAGGCCACCGCACAAGCTCCCTCACAAAAGTGTATGCACTGAGAAAGAGCACATGTATACTAGGATTGGGGGGTTGTGGGTGAACCCTGGGTATGCCCCTAAAACTCCTCAGGCTCCGGGAGAAGCCTTTATACTTCTCGTGGGCTATCGGGGGTTAGCATGCAACCTACCCCCACAAATGTCATCATGGCCGAGCGTTCCGTCGTCTTGGATAGTCCGGATGACGCGGAGTTGCTATCTGCGACTCCAGCCCTGGGCGAGTGAGCCGCGCCACTTGCCTTCGCGGGTGAAGTATCCGCGTAGAAAAGTGCCTCATCCAGTACTCCGTGGCATGCCTTCAGTGCCTTCAGTGTTCACGCACTTACTTAATGCTAGAATTAGCATACTTTAGACTGCATGTTTATGGCTGGTTAGGCGTAGCACGCGTCGCGGGCATTATTTTGCTGGCATCTGTGCTCCAATTGCCACCTCTGTCTGTCAGAGTGTTTCCGGCAATGGAAACAGAAAGTGAAATGGAATAACATATCCCCCGGTTGGTGTTTATGGAGTTGGGTGTTTCAATGAGCAAAGCTTTTTTCACCTTCCCCAGGGCTTTGAGATCCTTTTTGGATCTTTCCCATCCACTTCTGCATCGCTCATGAGGTTGCTGCCCTTTTCCTCCTTTCTCCCTTTCTCCGTTGCTGCCCCCTTGACACACGCGGTTGCGGTCTACCTGTCTTTCAACCCTCACTCGTAAAAAACGAAACCCTGTGAACCGGCTCGCAGGATGACTTGGCCTTCCTGGAGAAGAAGAAGAAGGAGGAGGCGGTGAGTGCTGTGGCGCTGCCGTGGATCCTTCCCATGCTAGCAATTGATCAAGGGAAAACGTGCAGTGCCTGACATGTGCATGGGCGGGGCCTGGCATGTTTCTAAGCTATCATTTGTCGATGCTGTTAAGATTAATATTTAATGCTCCTACGACTGGCCATCGGCGTGCCAGCGTCACAGCATCCCATCTAGTCTTTTACTTTGCCCCCCCCCAAACGGTAATCGCTTGCGCCGCAGGAACAGCTTTTGATGAAGCCACCGGACTTGTAACAGCAGCTGTTAGAGGCTGGGAAAGTAAATATATCTTTCTGATTGCCGGCATGGTAGCGTCCAAGTCTGTTTTGAAACCAGTACTGGATGTGGTTGGTATGGAAAGTCGCAAGGCTTGTCCCACGATGTGGTATTGAGGCAAACAAACTGATGATGGATTCAACCGAAAGAATCCCATGGATCGCACTGGAAAATAGGTTCTTATTTACGCGGGTAAAAAATGTACATGGGCTTTCCAGCGTTATTGTTGTGGCGGTAGTATCCTGTTTTCTTGAAGCTGTGTTGTACTGCCGCCACTTTCAAAGACCTCACGGATGCATTCTGTCGCTTTCTCGCCTCGGAGTGAGAGGCGTGGCTTCCCGTATTGCTCACACTTTTCTTTGTTGCTTGCCACCGTGTATTTCTTGTCTATCATGTTACGCCTGGGTTGCACTACGACCTGGCTATTTGTGGCTCACAGGAGATGAAGGCATTGAGGGAAAAGGCCGCTGGCAAGGGGCCACTCGCAACCGGAGGAATCAAGCACAGCGGCAAGAAGTAGAGTGGCTGCGCGCTTTTAGCGGCCCACCCGTTGTAAATGTGTGCGTTGCCATGCCAGTGCACAGCACCACCTAAGCAAGGTCACCATCTTCACTATGATGGGAATACCACATTGCGAAGTGACCGGCTTTGACCAGTGGGCATGTTGCATCTTTAATAAGAGGCATCGTGGACTGTGAGATCACTTTGAGTGCAAGCACTCATGCCAACTGTTGTTCTTGCCAGCACACATGGTATTTTTTTGCAAGGTGGCAGTGGAAGCACAGTGACAATGCTGTTACTTTCAACGGTCGAGCATGGACTAGTGCATGGTTTCAAGGGGCTGGACAACCTTTGTTCACAGATGCGCATGAAATGACTGTTTAGAGATGCGCATGCGTATATCTTGTCGTCCCTTCTCAAGGGCTATTAATTAATTAATTAATTATCAACATCACTCCGTTGGGAGTCAATGTAGCACATATCCCTGAGAAGGGGCATATGGCTTTTAATACATTCTAGGCTACTTCCTGCAAGAGTGGAATGTAAGCAGCACTTGCTCTAGGTGCCTCAAGGGCACCGGCACCCTCATGATCTTCACACTATGCCCAGCTAAGGGGGAGTATGTCATGTGGGGGAAGATCATCATGGCTATACAAGAGCTAGGGCATGGCTTCTCGACAGAGAGCATCTCTCTGCATGGCATAGCATCAAGGGCTATTAATTAATTAATTAATTAGGAACATAACTCCGTTGGGAGTATATGTAGCACATAGCCCTGAGAAGGGGCATATGGGCCTATAATACATTCTAAGCTACTTCCTGCAAGGGTGGGAATGTAAACAACACTTGCTCTAGGTGCACCAGGGCACCCGCACCCTCATGGTCTATCACGCTATGCCCGGGTAAGGGGGGAGCATGCCTGTGAGGGGGAAGATCATCATGGCTATACAAGAGCTATGGCATGGCTTCTCAGCAGAGAGTGACTCCCTGCATGGGCACAACATTACTAAATAAGGCTATGCATCGTCTGGAGTGTGGCACATCATAGGCACACATGTACATGATTAAATAAAGCGCGGGGCTTAGCTGGGATAGTGCCTCTAGGAGGCGTACATGTACATGGCCACGGTCTATCTATTCTGCACTACTACTGCTGTATTCCCCTAAGCTGGGGCGTCTGGAGTCGCTGGGGCCGCGGGGGGGGGGGGGTCGCCTGCCAGGGCTTGTGGCCGACGTAGATGGCCGCCCCCTTCCAGTACACCGGCTGCCCCGCCTTGGTCTGCCGGAGCTGGAGGTAGGTCGGCCATAGCTCCCGTCGCCGTTGTTGCTGCGCCAGGGTCAAGTCGTCATCAAGGGTGAAGAGAGTCTTCTCGAGCCGCTTGCGGCGTCTGAGAAAAGAAATCTTGTCCGCCGGGGTCTTAAAGGTGAGGAGGAGCGGGGGCGGCCCTGCCTTACCCCGCGCGCGGGGAAGGCGGTGGGCAGCCAGCTCTATCTCACCGTTAAGGCCCATGCGACCAAGGATTTCTCTCTCAAACGCACGCAAAAGCTTCTCGGAATTCTCACCTTCCTCCATCTTGAAGTTCTTGACAATGACGTTGAGGCTGCGCTTGGCGAGCTCGGCCTCCTCGCGGAGGTCAAGCGTCTGCCGTTGAAGCTGGGCTGCGACGGCGGAGGTGGTGGAGGTGGTATGTTGCTTAAGCATGTCCGCCCAGGTGGTGATGGGAGGAGCATCGCCGGCCAGGCCAGCCGAGGCTGGCTTGGCGGCAATGTCCTTCACCGCCTGGGCGGTGAGGCCTGCGGTATTCTGCAGAACCTCGATAGCAATGGCGTTGTCCTTAAGACGCTGGTCGATGTCACGGAGCTGGGCGGTGATGGCGTCGGAGGTGGAGGTGGTGGCGGTGGAGGAGGCGAGGAGGGTGGAGGTGGCGGTGGAGATGGTGGAGGTGGCGGTGGAGAGGAGGGGGAGCTCGGCAGCCAACGTGCTGCCCATGACCGCCACATCTGCTGCGATGGGGGCCACGTGCTGCTCGAGGGCCTCCTTGAGGAGTGAGCGGATGGAGGATTCGGTTAAGGTGGTGGTGAGGGGCTTTGGGGGCCAAAGCTCCTCGAGGGAGCGGCCGAGGAGGGAGAAAAGGACGCGAATCTGAAGGTGGGGGCGGCGGCATTTGAGGATTTGGTCGAAGTTGTGGGTGCGTCTCTGGAAAGCATCAGTGAGGCGGCCCTGATGGAAGAGTTGCTTGCACATCTCGAGAAGCGAGGCATACGATCCGAAAAACACGTAGCTCAGGATCTTGTCGGGGTTGAGCTTGTCAAAAAAGCCGGGCTGGCTGGCGTCAAAGTCGAACTCCTCCCAGGTCGGCTCGGCAGGGCGACTGCGCTTGGGTTCAGGCGACGCTGCTGGCGAGGCGGCCAGCGGGGGCTGGGCGACCACTAGAGCTTGGCTAGTGGCGCCGCTGCCTTCTGGACCGGTTGGCGAAGCTGCAGCCGGGGCTGCAGACGTATTTTCATTGCTAAGCGCAGCCGCCAGGCTGCGTTGCGTCGAGAGGCGTTTGCTCATCGTATATTGCGTAATAGCTTCGGAGAATTATATCAGCATGTGCGTCATAAAAAGACGCGTCGATTGTGATATTCACGGCTAAATTCGGTGCTCAAACGTGAAAGTTATGAGCTCCGCCGTCAGCCATGGCTACCTCGTGGCTCGTGGCTCGTGGTCTCATCAAGGGCTATGTGCTACATATACTCCCAACGGAGTTATGTTCCTAATTAATTAATTAATTAATTAATTAATTAATTAATTAATTAATTAATTAATTAATATCTTGTCGTCCCCAACGTCAAATGGTGCATAATGCAACCGCAGGTGCAATGTCTTTGACTTTTGAGAAAAGCCAGCTGGCATTTTCCTGCAAGAAGTTGAGGAATAATATTCAATGATCCATAATTTTTCACCAAATCTGACACGAGCTGCACAGCTTATCGTGTTGTAGTCAAACAACAAAAAGTAAACTAAAATGCTGCCGACTGGTACGATTCCACCTCTTCTTGTCCCAGGTGTGGGTCCAGGTATGTTGTATAAGCCATATGCTGCCACTTCTATTAAATTAAATTATAACATGCATGACTCCGTTGGGAGACCATGTAGCACATATTCCCGTGGATGGATGGAGGGGGGACAAAGCCGCGAAACCGAACTAATCTTTAACTCTAAGCTAATCTAATCTAGAAAACCTACCTATGCTACTCAGCATCTGGAGCGCCCCTTCCGCTTGGGGGGAGTGGGCTTGCCCACAGGGGCGGGCGTATGAGCCTGGACAATGGTCTTCCACCTCTTCTTGTCCTGCATTGCAGTCCAAGCAAGAGAGAGGGAGTGAATGCGATGTTCAAACTGCGCTGGGACCACTAGGTCAGCACGCAACTGCTGTGAGTAGGTCATGACATGTTTGCCTACCTTCTTAGGAATGTCCTTGGGGCCAGGCCAGGTCAGGATATGCCGTCCTGGCTGGCCAAGCCGCTGTGGGCCGGCCAGACCGAGGGCGGTTTCTACCTGGCTGGTGCGAGCAAGATGTCCTACGCGAATGCTATCCTACGCTGTCTAATCTCGTCCGAAATGCGAGGCATGCCCTGGTACAAAGATTCTAGATGCCTATGTGTGTCAAACCCTGCATTCAGGGCCTGACGGAGCATCCTGGTCACCGTGCCGTTTAGCTTGGCCGCCAGCGTGTCCGTGAGCGTCCATGCCTCGATCGGCGCCATACGTGAGCACCGTGAGGACCAGGACCTTGAGGAGCATGCGCTTGCGGTGCTCGCCGAGGACCTTCGAGTGCCAGTAGGTTTTCAGCGAACGATGCCGAGCCCAGGCCAGGCTGATGCGGGTGTCCACATCGGCGGCGGTGTCAGGAAGCATGCTTCCCAGCAGTTTAAAGCGATCACGAAACGGGACCTCCGTCCCGTCTAGCAGCCGTGGTAGCGGCGGGCTACTGGAAGCCCCAATCACCATATAGCCTCAGTTTTGACACTAATCTCCAACCCCACCGCCCGCGCCTCCAAGCCCAGACAGTCCAGCCAGGTCTGAATGTGCTCGGGGCGCGCGATGAGGGTGGTGTCGTCCGCATTAATCAGGTTGGCCAGGCGCGGTAGCCGGTGCTAACCCCGCCATGCTCGCGCTCGTTAAGGATGTCCAAACCAGGCTCGAACCCCTTAAGAGCATTCTCTGGGATATGTGCTACATATACTCCCGTCTGCCATTACAGTAGAGGACAGCT
The DNA here is from genome assembly GCA_009746045.1 of Mesostigma viride. Classification (NCBI taxonomy): domain Eukaryota; kingdom Viridiplantae; phylum Streptophyta; class Mesostigmatophyceae; order Mesostigmatales; family Mesostigmataceae; genus Mesostigma; species Mesostigma viride. Next base: position 6,538,789 of record RPFO01000156.1, read on the forward strand.
CGGATGAGGATTACAACCCCATCTAGTGCTTAAAATGGTTGGGAAATGATGCAGACGATATTTGTTTAAACATTTGTGTAATTATTTTTTCTAATGAGATTAGCATAGTACTCCGTGGCATGCCTTTGCGCATGACACGCAAGTACTTACTTACTTACTTACTTACTTACTTACTTACTTACTTACTTACTTACTTAGATAGACACATCAGATAGACTAGCTGGCACCATGCAAGCCCGCCCAGCCCGCGGCCGGGCGTTATGTCCTCACGGCCTGGCGTGCCCCAGGCCGCGCCCGGCAGGGCCGCCACCCGGCCGTGGACTTTTCGTGATAGACTCGGCATGCGGACATGCACATGCTACCCTAGACGTGACGGGCTCACACCCGCAGGCAGCCTCCTGGTTTGTCTGTAATATGGAGGCGCCGGCCGATGGTATACTCAAGGATAGATGGCAAGTCGTGACGAAGGAGACCACCCCCAAGTCGGCAGGGGCTCCGCGTGTGACCGCGTATGGCATTCATAGCGATTCGGGCCGTGGTGCCCACAACCCTGTAACTAGGACCTAGATAGCTTTCATAATCCATTCCATCCCATGCTCCCCTCCCACTGAGGACTTATGCTCACGTGACGCAGTCACGTGTCTATTAATTAATCCCATGTTCCCCTCCCACTGAGGACTTATCCTCACGTGACGCGCAGTCCCGTGTCTATTAATTAATTAGTTCATTCATGCCGTAGGCATGCCACCGGCCGGGTGAGCAATCCGTCGAAACGATCCGGCACCCCCTGTGAGCATTGCAATATGGCCGGCATGTCAGCATTGCATTAAACTATATTGGCTTGAGCAAACATGCGGTGCTAGGCGAGGCACATATGATAACTACCTGCTGCCGGATATCAAGGAGACAAGTGCTGCCGGATATAATTGGCATTCGCCATTACAGTACTTAGAGGACAGAGATATCATCCTAGAGACGTGTTCTCAATAGATCTTTTGTTCAATTAGTTAGGAGGATGCCACTTTCCTTGTAACAAGTGCTGACTAAGTGAGACCTATGTACACTTATGTACACTGCTGCGCTATGGCGAAAAGTACCTGTGTGCTGAGGCCGTGCAAACAGCCAAGCAACATGATGAGACCTCTGGTCGCATGTTGGGACATGTCTAGCTTAAAATGTGGCTACAGGCTGGACATCCATGGCCTGGAGCACGGCATTCGTGCATGGCTGCATCCTGTGCCCAGTCAGAAACTTCAATCCAACGCAACATGAAACTGAACCCTGAGGTGCCAAGCTTCCACCCCCCTAGAATGTAGCTCCAGGATGTCCAAACCAAGTACCCCACCTGGTGGCTGACAAGAAAACCCCACTGACCAGTGTGCAACCATGTCCAAGATGACATGCATCTATTGGTCAAGTCTCATCGATGATAGCGTGCAAGGCCGGCGCTTGCACGTGTGGCCTCAACGGACACGTATCCTGACATCCGGCACCTCCACATCTTCCCCGTGGGCATCTGCAGGGACAGCACGGATGAGGGTAGACAGACATCAGAATCAACACACATACATGAAGATCAGCACTTGTTTATACTAGTATAAAATAAAATAGCAAAGGATAGAATAAAGTAGTACATGCTAGTATAAACATCTAAAACCCTGTAAAAACTACGCAGTACCCATGCTGAACCACACCACGACAAGCGCAGAACCACAGCATTAGAATGACAAAGACAGATGGGTAGCCCAGGGATGCAAGCAACCAACTACCGGCTCTGTGAGTGCAGTGCACCACCCCAGGAAACATCCCCCCCCCCCCCCCCCCGAATGACACAAAGCCAGATTGTCCGGCTCTTAGCGAGGGTGATCCTGGGGGATCGGGGTCAAACTGCAATACGACATACTATCTTGAGGCCTGTTTGATGTAATAAACGTAATCTGGCCTGATTTAATGTAAACTTAATCAAGTTAAACTGAAATGAAGCTCAAAATCAGGCGACTTACCGGTGCAGGAGACAGAGAGGGTGATGTGCGTAGCGCGCTTGGGGAGCGCCGCCTTGGCCACCTTCTCCACGAGCGCGATAAGAGGCAGCGGGAGCCGCTCTTCCATCTTCTTGCGCATGAACTCGGCGTACACCAGGCTCTTGCCGTACGAGGCCATGGTCACCTCCAGCCCCTGCTCCAGCTTGAAATGCTCGAGGAACGCCGCTAGCGTCATGCCCCGGCCGTCCACGCTGAACCGGTCCCAAAGGTTCCACACCAGGGGGGACCCTGCCAGCCGCTCCACTGTGAAGCGGGCCACCGGCACGGGCGCCGCGTGCACGTGCAGCGGCAGCGCGAGGTTGAGGAAGCGGTTGCGGAAGGCGGGGAGGGGGGACGTGCCGGCGGCCAGCTTGTAGAGCTCGAGGCACATGAGCCCAGCGACGACCGAGGCGGCAGGGACGAGGGAGGGGGTCACCTTGCCCGCCAGGATGCGCGCCTGCGGGACGATGATGGGCGCACCCCGTGGAGGCATGGAAAAATGTCACATCAGGCCGTGCAAAAACACAGTACGCAGGGGTGGCATTTAGTAAGGGGCCAGGGCAAGAGGGGGTAACATGAAAGGGTTGCCCGCCAGGGTTCGCGCCTGGGGGATGACACGGGCACTGCGGGGGGAAATAGATAAACAGTCCCATGAGGCCATCCACACAGCACGGCAAAACACAGGGCCAAACGTGGCATCGGAAAGGCTCACGGTTACAGGGGGTGAGTGATTCAAAGCCGTGCCTGCGAGGATGCACACCTGGGCGATAACGAGCACACACCGAGGGTGTTGTCATATCGAAGGTAACAAGGCGAATGCGTGCCATTATGAAGGGTCGTCATGAGACCGGAATCAGCAAGGGCATGGGGCGCAAAACGAGAGGCCATGGCCAGGACGCCGCGTCGCGTCATAAAGGGCCACCAAAGGGAGCGACACAAGAAGGGGATGTGGCCAGTACACCTTTTTGGGAGAAGAGATTATGGGAGATAGCACCGTGAGGCAAATCTAAGAGATATGTAACGTGCATCACAGCCCTCCCCCCCCCCAATGCCCACCATCAACATGGCTCCCCTCTGCCCGTCCTGCCTTCTCCCCCTTGTCCAGCGATAGGAGCCAGTACAGAACCCCACCCTATTCCTGCCTCCCCTCGCTTCCTTGATCTCCACACACACAGTCCTCACGGCGCGTAAGCCCATCGATAGCACTCCCACCCTATTCACGACTCCCATGACTTCACCCCTGTCTCCTACCCACCCGTCCACCCACCCACGCACCTCGTGGCGAGACATGAGCGGTATCCCGTAGTTGAGCGCGCGCAGCTTGGACGCGGCGAAGATGAAGTTGAGGTGGTCCGCCGTGTCGTCGTCGCAGTCGAGCGTCAGCGGCGTCAGACGGTAACCCTGCGAGGCGACAAGCACGACATGGGCAGCGCCAACCACAATCAATACCAACTATAATGATATACTAGTATTGAAATGATCATTACCATACGCAAATGGGAAGGCAGCACGCCGAATGGCAGCGCGGGCAGTGGCTGTCGACGTGGACACACGGACATCAGGGTGGCCTACGAGGGAACACATCTACATGTACAGGGAGGTGGAGGCGAAGGCTCCACAAGGGGCGTGTCTCTCTATTAGGGGACTGTGGCGAAGACGAGGACAACATCAACAGGGGTCCCAGGGGGAAGCCAGAGAGCGGAAAGCATCCGAGCAAGAGTGGTAAAGCTGCCCGGGCATTCAAGGTCCTGTGGCATGCCCCCACCCATCAGCACATGAATGCCACCCCATGGCGCAGGTCCGTGCATCCCTAGAAACATGTGATGCCACCCCCCCAGCGACCCCCAACGAAAAAGGCTGCTACCATAAATGCTATATCGGTATAAAGTGACTGGACCCATGTATCCCACTCACCACCAGCTCAACCGGTGCCGGCGTCTCCTGCACAAGCCGGTCAAACGTAGCCTGATCCTGGTCCCCTGCGGACACCTGCCCGCCGCCCCGTGCCGGCTGCCCCCTCGCCTCGCTGTCGGTGACGGCGATCTTGACGCCCTCCATGGGCTCAAAGTGGGGAACCGCAACGCTGTCCGCCATCGCCCGCACCGCGCCGCGGTCCAAGCTGCCGCAGAGGCCGTACACCCCCGCTTGGAGGTTTGCGGCGGCCAGGATGAAGTCGAGGTGTGTCGGGTTGGAGGAGTCGAAGGACAGCGGTGTGGGCGGCCGCTTGTGGCCCGACCAAAAGGGCGTGTTCACGACAGTCTTCATGTCTGGGGGGAAGTTGTGGAGCATCTGCTTTGCGCCGTTGGCGAACAGGTCCTCGAACATGAGACGCGCCCACTCGACGCAGCTCTTGAAGCTGAGGGGAACAGGGATGGGGGTGGGGTGGGGGGTGGGGGTGGGGGGTGGGGGTGGGGGGGGGGGTGGGGGTGGGGGGTGGGGGGTGGGGGGGGGGTGGGGGGTGGGGTGGGGGGTGGGGGGTGGGGGTGGGGGGCGGGGGGTGGGGGGTGGGGGAGGGGTGGGGGAATTAGCATGGTAATAGGGAAGGGAGAGAAGAAGATGCCGGGGGGAAGGATGGACGGATTGAAGGCATGTGTGCCAGGGATGGAGTCTGTGAGAACGGGCAACATGTACAATCACAAATGGAAGCATAAATATACAGCTGCATAATGTTAAGGTATATACTTGTCTCCTCACCTGGGTGGCCTTCCTTACAATACCTTACTCACATAACTGATCCAGTGCTTTTAGTAACGGTACGCGTGCGTCAGCCGCTGACGCGTCAGACTTTTTCGTCCGCGCGTCAGACAGCTGACGCGTAAATTTTGGCTCTGCGTCAGTCGACTGACGCGTAAATTTTGTCTGCACGTCAGTCGTCTGACGCGTAAATTCAGGCAGCACGTCAGTACTTATGGGCACCGAGTCTATGCGTCAGGCAGGGTCAATATATAGTGGGTACCTACTAATGTACTGAAGTCCACTGAAATGCTAACTTCGTACTGGATATCTACGAATTCAAGTTCACCAGTTCAGGTCTGTTCGTTGATATGCTTCAAGATTCTAGGCCGTTATCATGCCCATGCCAGACCCGCTGGCCCTAGCCTGCTTGGCGGCAAGAGTGACGAGAGTTCTAGACGAATGTAAAGTTGTAACCCAGGACGACTGGCAATGGTCGATGTCTCGATGATGGCAAAGGTTTTAGGAATATGATTGATGAGCTGGTTGATGAAGCATTGCGAGGTTGCCTGATTTACATATTGCTTTGAATCGAATTCCAGGTGTGTTTATTAACGCTGTAGATTTGTTTGCATAAGAAAGAATTCTGTCCATTACTAGATGCGTAGGGAAATTTCGGGCCGGGTCAGTAATATTGTATCAACATTTAACAACGTTAATGGTTTAGTCCGATAGTCAACTAGCAAAGTTAGCGACCTGGGGGTTGGAAGTTTTTGGGTGAAGGGATGGCGCCGGAAGGAATACTGGGAAAAATTAAATCTGGGGGGATCGCAGCTTTTTTCATGCCGAAACAGGCCGCCGACATGGCCAAAGCGCCTGCGCCTGGTCCGCGTGCCATTGTTGGCATAGGCCAGGCAGCAGACGCGCTGAACCGCAGCTAGAGGAAAAGGGGGAATGATAGCAATGCAGCCAGCAGTGCAGCAGCAGCATCGGCTCAGTCCGGCAATGCTGGTGAGCCCCCAGGCTGATGCGCCGCCAACGGCGGCAAGTCAGCCGTCTGACGCGCCGCCAACGGCGGCAAGTCAGCCAGGCTGACGCGGACAAATACCCTTACTAAAAGCACTGAACTGATCCCTCTGACCTGAGCGGCTTTGTCCTTGGATAAACCACACTGACAAAATTGACCCTCACCTGAGCGGCTTGTCCTTTGTGAGTGCGTCGCGCACACCCTCCAGCGTCGCACTGCGCGTGGCGGTCGCCTTAGCCAGCTTGTCCAGCCAATCTCGGCTGCCCAGGTACGCGTTCACGTTGGCCGGGCGCGTGCGGAACAGCGCGTCGAACGTCTCGGCCGCCCACGCGACCGCGTGTTCCGGCGCATACGGGAAGTTGCGCAGCGTGCAGATCGGTGTGTCACGTTCCGGCGGGTCCCTGCAGATTTTTGACAGAACACCATTCCATACAGTGGATTTGACGTAATTATAAAAAGCCGGGGCGGTCGAGGATATTGGGCGTGTTTGTTAGCGTGTTTGGGTATCACATCGGTGGCGACGTTGGAAAAACACCACCGCATGAATACCGCGCCGTCAATGGCAGGTGAGGAAAACCATGTTTTTTTGTGTGCGTATGTGTGTGCGTGTGCGTGTGCGTGTGCGCGTGTGTGTTTGTGTGTGTGTGTGTGTGTGTGTGTGTGTGTGTGTGTGTGTGTGTGTGTGTGTGTGTGTGTGTGTTGTGTGATGTGTGTGCCCCTCGCCTCGCGTTCGACCAGCCCCCCCCCCCCTCGCCTTGCGTTCGAGTAGAGCCCCTCCCCCCCTCCCTCACCTCGTGTTTCAGTAGGGACACCTCCCCCCCCTCCCTCACCTCGCGTTCGAGTACGGTTCTGTGAGAAAGGGCACCACCGTCTGGACGCTTCCCTTAAGACTGGAGACGCCCCCGTCAAGATAGGCCTTTCGGAACGAGATCGACTTGGCATCCAGCGCCATGCGCGAGCTGGCGTCCTCCAGGCCGCCCAAGAGCACGGATAGCGGCTCGAAGAACGAGTCTGTTAGGAGGGAACCGCCCGGCGGCCCGCCCATGCCCCCCCCCGGACCTGAGGGGATGGCAGCACTACCGGCCGTGCTGTCGGACACGTCGGTGGCGGGTGCCAGCGGTTCGATAATCGCGCCAGTCTTCACGTCGGGGTTGCGTTCGCGGATGGCGGCAGCGGCCACGGTGGCGCGGGGCCGGTGGACGTCGGTCGGCCGGTAGAGGAACTGGTTGGACAGGTGGGGGACTTGGACGGGGGCGGCGTCGACGACGGCGATGTGGCCGTGTTCTCCGGTGGCCACGCCCATCACAGCGAGGTTCTTGAGCAGCTCACAGCCGATGCTGCCGGCACCCGCCACCAGGCACTGGGGGGCAGCGGAGAGGTGGATGAGGCAGGCGGGGCAGGTGGGGAGGAGGTACGATGAGCCAGCAGGTGGGGAGGGTAGAGGCGGCGTGGTGGTGGATAAGGCCGCCGATTAGGCCACGCAAGGGCGCCCCCCCTTGTTTCACAAAGATGGATCACATGGTTCTGTTATGACTCATGAGGGCTGCGCAGAGCGGTCATAGCATGGGTGTTGGCTAAGGGGCGTTGGGGTACAGGATGAGGGGCGTTTTGGGGGGGAGGGGCGTTGGGGTATAGGATGGATGAGGGGACACAGGGAAGACACGAATCAGGGGGAAGAGTGACGATGGAAAACTAGTATATAAAAGGGCGGGAGTGTGACGTGACATGGGGATGTTGCCGTGGGAAAAGTATAGAATGGATGGGTGAAAGGGAGCAACGAGGACGAGGGCAGGAGAAGGCATACAGAAAGCAACTAACAAGCATAAAACTAAAAAGCAACTAGAAAGCGCAGAGCCCAGCAAGCAAAGCATACAAAGAGATGACCCCCACCGTCTAGGTCATCTTGTTGCTCTTAGCCTAAGCCAGCCATAATTTCGATGAACAAGGCAGCACATGTCCATCTCCATTCACATTCATCATCCTGAACGACTCTAAAACACGGACAAGATAATGGCAGGCTCGAGCTACCATGGTCCGAATTCTCCAGATTTCTGGCCTGCGCGGGTTGTCTCATTGAGATGACAGGCGCGTTCTCAGGCGCAACATTACACTAGACACTGCTGGGTATGGGACCGTCCCAGAGTGCTGACTTCTTCCCCATTTCTTTTTTGTGGTCGTGACCTCGACCACTTCACGCTGCACACTGGCACACCGCACCACAAAAAAGCAACAACAGCTTCCCACACACAATGGACAGGCAGGCACAGGGAAGCTGGCGACTACCGAGGTCCACACTTGCGGTATCGAGGCATGAAATGGGTGTGGAAGCGTCTGTGTAGAAAATATATACGCATCAAGCGCCCTCACACACCTTGAAACCGCTCAAGCTGGCCTGCATGTCGTCGCCAAAGACTATCCTCTGGCCGCTGTAACACGCCGCCGACGACGCAGGTGTGGCCGCGGGCGGTTGCGACAGCTGGCTGCCGTCCCCTATGTTCGGCTGGCTGGCATCGGCAACCCCATCACCACATGCCGAGCCATCAGCACCGCCATGGCCGTTCGCATAATGCCTCGACTCATCTACACCGGCGGAGGACAGGGGAGCCGTGGGGCCTGAGCTGGTGGCAAGGGGGGCCACAACCCCATCCGCTGGCCCCCCAGGGGTGTTCCCGTAGCTCTGGCGGCGGCCGGGCTGTTCCAACCCTGCAGCCAGCGCGCCCAGGTGGCCGTGGGGGGAGGAGGACGCGGTGAGGCACTCGACCGCGTCTAAGAATAGCCACTGATGGATGGGCATCAGCTTGCCCGAGGCCGACTGCGTGCCCACAGGACGCGATGGGGAGACAGAAACGAGAGCAGCGAGACCGGCGGGGATTAAAAAGTTGTGAAAAGAGAACAAGTTGTGAAGGGGGGTAGGAAGTCGACAAGAGAACAAGTTGTGGAGGGGGGTAGGAAGTCGACAAGAGAACAAGTTGTGGAGGGGGGTAGGAAGTCGACAAGAGAACAAGTTGTGAAGGGGGTAGGAAGTCGACAAGAGAACAAGTTGTGAAGGGGGGTAGGAAGTCGACAAGAGAACAAGTTGTGGAGGGGGGTAGGAAGTCGACAAGAGAACAAGTTGTGGAGGGGGGTAGGAAGTCGACAAGAGAACAAGTTGTGGAGGGGGGTAGGAAGTCGACAAGAGAACAAGTTGTGGAGGGGGGTAGGAAGTCGACAAGAGAACAAGTTGTGAAGGGGGGTAGGAAGTCGACAAGAGAACAAGTTGTGGAGGGGGGTAGGAAGTCGACAAGAGAACAAGTTGTGGAGGGGGGTAGGAAGTCGACAAGAGAACAAGTTGTGAAGGGGGGTAGGAAGTCGACAAGAGAACAAGTTGTGAAGGGGGTAGGAAGTCGACAAGAGAACAAGTTGTGGAGGGGGGTAGGAAGTCGACAAGAGAACAAGTTGTGGAGGGGGGTAGGAAGTCGACAAGAGAACAAGTTGTGGAGGGGGGTAGGAAGTCGACAAGAGAACAAGTTGTGGAGGGGGGTAGGAAGTCGACAAGAGAACAAGTTGTGAAGGGGGTAGGAAGTCGACAAGAGAACAAGTTGTGGAGGGGGGTAGGAAGTCGACAAGAGAACAAGTTGTGGAGGGGGGTAGGAAGTCGACAAGAGAACAAGTTGTGAAGGGGGGTAGGAAGTCGACAAGAGAACAAGTTGTGGAGGGGGGTAGGAAGTCGACAAGAGAACAAGTTGTGGAGGGGCTTAGAAAGGGGATTACGGCTAGCCTGACACAAGAGCGCGATGGTCTGCCCAGAGGGTGGGGTAGGGATTGCCTACACGCGAATAACAGTGATAACGGCTAGCCCGACAGCACATAGCACTATAAGCCATGAGAAAAAACGACCCAGACCATTAATGGCGGATTAGTGCCGAATGGGCGTGGGAAAGCCCATTCGAACAAAAGTGTTGAGTAGATACTTGAGCTCTTGCCTCGCTGCCCCCATCCAATACTCCAAAGCACCCTGTAAAGCATCCCAACTGACCGCTTCCCCTCATGCGCCCTCACCTGCACACATCACCCAGCGGTAGCCCATGGGCACAAGTGCACACAAAGGCCCATGGGCACAAGTGCACACAAAGGCCCATGGGCACAAGTGCACACAAAGGCCTATGGGCACACACGCACAAATGGCTGTGCTTATTGTGCGAGCTGCTTCACCCGGCATGCCTTGATGGCATCGCATCCAAGGGGTTGCCCTGCAAAGCCAGGGCCTCGAGTCCGCCACTTCACAATGCGGGATCACCTCAACAAGTGTTCTGCAATAGAAGTATTTTGCTTCTGCATACCTGGATGACATCACACTCTCCGATACTAGGTGATTCTGCACCTTGAACTTGTCCTAAACATAAAATATATATATTTATATAAATAGCCCGTACCTTGATGACCTCGCACGACGCGATGCCTCCCACGATGGACACCATGGGGGCCAGTTCTGCCTGCGCTCCGGATGCCAGCAGCGAGACCAGCGCGTCCTCCGCACTCATCTCCTCCCCTCTGCTGGCGCCTGCAAACGCAGCCCCCGCAGGGCCATCGCCGCCGTCGGATGCGGAGGCGGGCGTGGGTGCCTTTGCGGGGGTGGTGGCGGCAGCATTACCGCTGGCCTCCGGTCCCTGCGCACCGGATGCGAGGCGGGCGCCCTGAGGCATAGCTCTGTGCGCTGCCAAGACCACCTCCTGCGCGTGCGACTGTGCCCAAGTGTCCACATATGAGCCATGCACGGCGGTGAGAACACGCACGTAGGAGCACATATGAGTACATGTGAGTACATGTGAGTACATATGAGTACATGTGAGTACATGTGAGTACATGTAAGTACCTATGAGTACATGTGAGTACCTATGAGTACCTATGAATACCTATGAGTGAGTACATGTGAGTACGTATGAGTGCGTATGAGTATGTATGAGTACCTATGAGTACATATGAGTACCTATGAGTACCTATGAGTACATGTGAGTACATGTGAGTACATGTGAGTGCCTATGAGTACATATGAGAGCACATGTGAGTACGAGGCAGGATATTAAAAGCAGGGTGAAAGCAAGCGGCCAACGGCAGAAAATGACAGAAACCGTCCCCATGCTACGGAACTCTATCTGCTTATTGAGTTTTCCATCGTACCGCATTGATATCCATGAACCATCCAGGGATTTCCGTGTGTGACTTGGGCCCGGCCACGTGTCATGGCATCCCGCTGCCAGGGATGCAACAACCGTGCGGCCAACGTAGTAACTCAGTGGGTGGTCTTCTCCTACACAAAAACCAGTGACTGACCACGGCGCATGACCAAGGATGCCAAATAAGAATCGTGCACCCTACAGAGAGCGATAAATTCTCGCTCAGTCTTACCTGAGGGTGCCTACCAATACGGATTGAGGGGGGCCAGTCCTTACTCAGTCTTACCTGAGACTCGGGAGCGGGCAGCGCGCCCCCATGCCTCTCCTGAAACTCGTCTAACCCCTTGAACCCAGCAAACAGCGTGGCGGCACGGTCCTGGCCCCCGTTCATGCTGCGGGGGCAAATCACAGGCCGCCATATGCAGGCAAATCCGAAAATCCATGCCAGGTGCGTTGAAAAGTAAGGCACAGGCAAGCATGGCTAGGGGTGGGCAACATGCCCATGGCCAAGTATGGTAACGTGTAGGTTGATGGAGCCGAGCGTCGGAGGATAAAGGCTGGGTGATATGTGGCACGACTACGGCCAACCAACGCAGCGATGCAAGGCAAGAGGGAGTAGAGCCCTGTCGATGACAAACAACCATTAAAAAAGCATTTAATGATGCTGCACACATAGGCTACCTCAAAAGAGCAAGGACCATACATGGAAGGCATGGTACCTAACGTGGCATGCAACAGGTGAAGCTTCAGGGAAACGGCCGAATGTGGTTAGGATCACACCACCAGGGAACTACCCATTCCAAACGTGGACACATGGACTGCCGAATGGGACCAATCGGAGACAGGAGGCTAAAGCCTCCATTAGCAAGGCCTGGAGGAGAGAAGGGGGGAAAGGGAGGGGGAGGGGGGGGGGGGGGGGGGGGCGCACGCCAAAGGGGGGGGGCGGCCACTAACAAAGGTGGTGTTAAAAATTTTTCCTTGTTCTCTCCTATTCTGCCCTGCACTGGGCATGTACAACACCTTCAGCCAACAAGCCACACACGTGCTTACCACATCAGGCGTGGTGCCTTCAGGTTATCTGCCAGGGGGGAGAAATGAACCGTGCACGACGGCTTCACCTGCGCAGTGACAAGAACAATGGCAGGAGGGGCAAGCGCAAAGCAACAACACACCGGGGTGCTGCAGCGCCGTGAGTGTGTGCGATCCACCCCAAGTGCCCAGGATACTGCAGTGATACCAGAGCATGCAGGAGGCAAGGGAACCAGCATGCAGGAGGCAAGGGTACCAGAGCATGTAGGAGGCGCTAATACCAGCGCATATGGAAGGCAATGACACCAGAGCATATGTGAGGCATGATGGTGCGGTCAAAAGCAACTATCCAATCTGCAGCAACCATCTTAACAAACTGCAGGCCATGTGAGAACAATTGCATGCAACATGTCCAGGCGGCTCACAACAGTCTGCTGTATTGTGCCTGGAAAAGGCGGTGCGGTAGCCCAGCAGCCGCTGCATGCGTTCTGCCTGGCCCAACCCCATGGGTCACCTACCTCGCCCAGAGTTCTCCTCAAAGCATGTGCCCATCCATTAGCTCACGGATGCAAGCACAATGGCCACTCTTCCCCTTGTGTCCACTCAACACCTGGAATAGCTGGATACTACAGCATACGCAGCCCTGGCCCCCTGCCCCCTCCCCCCTCTTCTCTTCCCCCATTCTCTTCTCCTCCCCCCTCTTTCCATCATCCCTCCCATCTCCCGCCCCTTTCTCCCCCCCCCCCCAATCCCCTCCCCTGTCTTCCCTCCCCTCCCCCCTCCCCCACCCCCCTCCTCTCTCACCCGCCTCTCTCACCTTGTGCACGTATCCCCCCCCCTTGTACCGCCCCATCTGGCTGCCATCGTCCTCGATGGCAAACGCCTGCGCGTTGAGCACGGCGACGACCTTGCGTGGCATGCCGTCATTCAGCGCCTCCATCCCCTTGCACCCGCTGAAAACGACAGAATCGCCCGCCTCCAAGCGGTGCCGCTGGTCCTCCACAACATGGACCGTGGCGGGGCAGTCCTGCAGGCGTGTCACACGGGGGCGAGCAGGGCAAGGACGGCAACAGAGGGCAAGCCGGGCAAGCGTGGGCAAGCATGGGCAAGCAGAGTGTGTGGTAAACAAGCGGTATGGTCAGCAGGCGTGGTAAGCAGACCGGTATGTACAACACCTTGTCACTTGGGGAAAGCCAGGTGACAAAAGCCCCCCCCAAAGGCCCTATAGATTACAGTGTTACAGTAGTTTATGTGGCAACTTGTGCCCTTGAATGCATGTGAGGTGCTTGGACACTCGCTCACACGGGAGCCTCCCCGCCGCACGCATCCAAGCCACTCAACGCGATGAGCGGCCACCACAGGTGCGGTTTGCTGAAATGCTGCACTTTCCTCGAACCCATCACAGCAGTGATGGTGCCCATCCTCAGGAATAGTCAGGAAGACAACTAGACTTTAAACTTCAGGATAGCAAGCGGCCTGAATTCTGCAAGTCCTTGCTCCTCCACAACGGCCCATGCACAGACATCCGCAGCGCTCTTGCGTAACCCTGTCCACCGCCTCTCCCTATGCTCAAAAGAACTACCCTCAGGCACAACCAGTCACCGATGCTAATTATTACCCATGCACACACCTGTGCGATGCTGTCCAACATCAGCCCGCTAGGGCTACCCTCAGGGAAACAATTGCTCAATACTGCCCCTCTCCGCACCACCCCGCCACAAACCTGCGTGATGCTGTCCACCATCCGCTTCCCTCTCCGCACAACCCCACCACAAACCTGCGTGATGCTGTCCACCATCAGCTTCCCTCTCCGCACAACCCCGCCACAAACCTGTGTGATGCTGTCCACCATCAGGTTCCCTCTCCGCACAACCCCACCACAAACCTGCGTGATGCTGTCGACCATCAGCTTCCCTCTCCGCACAACCCCACCACACACCTGCGTGATGCTGTCCACCATCAGCTTCCCTCTCCGCACAACCCCGCCACAAACCTGCGTGATGCTGTCGACCATCAGGTTCCCTCTCCGCACAACCCCACCACAAACCTGCGTGATGCTGTCCACCATCAGCTTCCCTCTCCGCACAACCCCACCACCAACCTGCGTGATGCTGTCCACCATCAGGTTCCCTGTTGGCTCCCCTGTCGGGTCCTGCGCCGTGTACGCGTCGCCAAAGTCCACAAACACGTGGCCAAAAAGGCCGCGCGCCACCTGCAGGGAGGGGTGCTCGGCCGTGGAGGTGTGCCGTCAGTAATGGCGCGGTGTTGTTGCGGCCTTTTTGGCAGCATATCGCCAATGACGGGCGGGACATGGGAGATCCGCCGCCAACACAAACTTGATGACAATTTATTATTATTATTTTTTTTTTTTTTTACATGGAACAAACGGGGTGGGAGTGACCGGAATTGCCCTGTATGGTGCCCTTTATAATGGCCATGTATGATAGAATACCTGCAGGGAATACTAAATTACTAGCAACCTACACAATTTGTTACATACAAACTGTCCAGTATCATGGATTCCTAACAGATGGGTCCTGAACGACTCAAAACCCAGCACATTGCCCATTGCCCACATGGGCAAACCAAGTCGAATTCCGCCTTGACCCAGCACAAGCACCTCCCAGCACCAAATTGATGTTCACAATGCAACAACCAAATTGATCTACCGATCAATCTCCAATTTACTAATAATGCTACCACCCCATTGACTTGACACGCAGGCACCAAGCTGGGTTAAAATGCAAACGTTTATGGTATTTTGGGGAGGGGCCCGGTCCACGCACCGCGCATATGAAGTGGACGCCGTGCGCGCGGCACAGCTTGTCCAGCTCCGCCAGGTGGGCCAGGGTGCCTGTGGTGGCCACCAGCACCTGCATGCGCAGCACCGGGGGGGCATGTCCCGCGCAAGGGCAAGCAAGTGACGGAATACGGGGGGACGCATGTAAGAGAGACCGGCATGACGGGAGCGAACATGTGCCATGGCGTGGCGGGTGTGAGGCGAAACATGGCCATCTGGGTGGGGCAAGACTGGGCATTGGGGGCAGGCAGAACATGACTATGATTAGCACCCCGACCACAACGGTTGATGTCCTTCTGTGTGCCCAAACCGCGGGGCAAGCTGCAGTCCTTCCATCGGTGAGACAACCAGCGCAGTCCATCAGTGGCAAGACACGGCAGCCGATGGGAGCCGAGCACACTGGGCGACATAGGCTCCCGCGATGGGGTCATAAATGCCACGTGCCACAGGCGCCCGCGATGGGGCCACATACCACATGCAGAGCCTCACACACAATAACAGCACCACCGTGTATAAATAGAGAGGCAACACTGCGCGAGCGGCGTAGAAGCACGACCGCGCAGGTAGGATAAGAGCAATAGCCCGTACATAGGATACAAGCAAAGCTGCCGGGTAGAGCAAGCAACACCCCCCTCACCCCCCGACTTACATAGGATACAAGCAAAACTGCCTGGTAGAGCAAGCAACACCCCCCTCACCCCCCCGACTTACATAGGATACAAGCAAAACTGCCTGGTAGAGCAAGCAACACCCCCCTCACGCCCCGGCCCTTACATAGGATACAAGCAAAACTGCCTGGTAGAGCAAGCAACACCCCCCTCAACCCCCTGACCCTTACATAGGATACAAGCAAAGCTGCCTGGTAGAGAAAGCAACGCCCCCCTCACCCCCCTGACCCTTACATAGGATACAAGCAAAGCTGCCTGGTGTAGCAAGCAACACCCCCCTCACCCCCCTGACCCTCACCTGGAACTGTTGCACCCGTTACAAGGATGGCAACACCCTTCCCTGACCAGCATCACCTCCTCCAGCACCCTCACCTGGAACTGTTGCACCAGCTGCGGCGTTACGGGGCCCCCTTCAGCTCGCACCGTCACGTTGGCGTTGAGTGCTGCTAGACGCGCCACGCACGCGGCCGCCCGGTTCTTGCCCACGTCGGACGGGCGCAGGAAGTACTGAGGGGTGGGGGGTGAGGGGTGGGGGGTGCGGGGTGGGCGGTGAGGGGTGAGGGGTGAGGGGTGAGGGCTGAGGGGTGAGGGGTGAGGGGTGAGGGGTGAGGGGTGAGGGGTGAGGGGTGAGGGGTGAGGGGTGAGGGGTGAGGGGTGAGGGGTGAGGGGTGAGGGGTGAGGGGTGAGGGGTGAGGGGTGAGGGGTGAGGGGTGAGGGGTGAGGGGTGAGGGGTGAGGGGTGAGGGGTGAGGGTTCAGGATTCAGGATTCAGGGTTCAGGGTTCAGGGTTGAGGGTTGAGGGTTGAGGGTTGAGGGTTGAGGGTTGAGGGTTGAGGGTTGAGGGTTGAGGGTTGAGGGTTGAGGGTTGAGGGTTGAGGGTTGAGGGTTGAGGGTTGAGGGTTGAGGGTTGAGGGTTGAGGGTTGAGGGTTGAGGGTTGAGGGTTGAGGGTTGAGGGTTGAGGGTTGAGGGTTGAGGGTTGAGGGTTGAGGGTTGAGGGTTGAGGGTTGAGGGTTGAGGGTTGAGGGTTGAGGGTTAAGGGTTGAGGGTTGAGGGTTGAGGGTTGAGGGTTGAGGGTTGAGGGTTGAGGGTTGAGGGTTGAGGGTTGAGGGGTGAGGGGTGAGGGGTGAGGGTTGAGGGTTGAGGGTTGAGGGTTGAGGGTTGAGGGTTGAGGGTTGAGGGTTGAGGATTCAGGGTTGAGGGTTGAGGGTTGAGGGTTGAGGGTTCAGGGTTGAGGGTTGAGGGTTGAGGGTTGAGGGTTGAGGGTTGAGGGTTGAGGGTTGAGGGTTGAGGGTTGAGGGTTGAGGGTTGAGGGTTGAGGGTTGAGGGTTGAGGGTTGAGGGTTGAGGGTTGAGGGTTGAGGGTTGAGGGTTGAGGGTTGAGGGTTGAGGGGTGAGGGGTGAGGGGTGAGGGGTAAAGGGTGAGGGGTGTGGGGTGGGGTGGGTGGGGGGTGGGAGGGATGGTGGGGGTGGGTGGGTGGGGTGGGGGATGGGGCGGGGGATGGGGTGGGGGGGTGGGGTATAGGGGGTAGGGGGGACAGCAGGGAGGTAGGAAAATGGTGTGGGTGCAACGTGAACGTGGATGTTGGGAGTGAAAGGGAGTGGGAATGGGAAAGGTTGAATCAATTGAAGGGGCATACCAGTGGGGAGGGCGAGAGGGAGGTGCAGCAGAGATGGAAGAGGACACAATGCCGAAAAAAGTCACTAAGAATCAGGCAGGTGGTATGGGAGGAAAGGTAGGCTCTGTAACCGACGCCAGTTTTGTAATCTTGGGAAACAGCCATCTCGCTATCCCTAGGCATGTAATGCTGGCGAGCCGGGCAGCGGGCAGGTGTGATAGCAGCAACGCACACACATACGCAATGCAGGTGGTGACGTCAACGCAAACAAAACGCCAGGCAGGAGTTTTCTCGTTAGTTTGGTGGGGGTGGGACGGTTGTAAGCACTGACTTGGAAAGGTGCCTGGACTGTGTGAAGGGACTGCAGACACAGCCCAAGGTAGTGAAGTGAGCAAGTCTCTGCAAGCCTCAAATACCTGCCCAGACAGATCCGACAGCTCCACAGTCGCATCGTCCACGAGGATAACGGACTCCAGGCCTGCCAAAATCGCATTTTTTGCTGAGAATTCGGAAAAACACAACGCACAGAAAAATGGAAAAACAGAGAGAGAAAAATATAACATTGCACCGGCTTTTTAAAAAATGAAAATGGACCATGAAGAATAGTGCTCGGCAGCTTATGTTCAGGCTCGGCAGTCGGTAGGAAAATGCAAATTAGTAAACTTATAAATGCAGGAAGCTCACCAATTTCAGTTCCGACACCGGTAGCGCCGACAACTAAAAGACTGGAGCGAGTTGCACGCTCAACGCCATCATGGTCCAGAATGAATAACCTGCAGAAGGCTCGAGCGGGACGCACCAAGCACAACACTGATGGTGTTTTAATTTGCCCAGCATGTAAAGAACAGTGACTGCATGAAAACCTGCAGGATGCAAGGCGAAGGATGCAGTCCTACAAGGCAAATCAACGCAGCACGTTACGCAACTGCCGGGAGAAGTAAGCTTCGTCCAACATGCTGCAGTCGGATGAAAAACCCATTTCCCTGCCTGGGGCGGCAGCATCATTCGTGGAATTGTGCATTTTCCAAGTAGCTAACCAAATTTGCTCATTGTACCAACGCGAATTGCGAACTCATCTCGAGAAGGCTGTCCTGGAAAAAGCAAACATGTAGTATGTCGCTTCGTAGGGCTATGCGTATTGCTGAAAGCCTCTCCACGTCAGAGTTACTTTTCCCAGGCTCGGCAAGAGCATGGGTTTCCCACCATGTCACGAAGTTTCGCACGCTCAGTGGTGACAAGTTTGCCATCCCGACGCTGTTGTGCCGAGAAAACTGACGGACGCCCCCTCCGGGCTCCAAGTTCCCGCTTCCCACTGACGGACGCCCCCTGTTCCCAGTTCCCAGTTCCCACTTCCCACGCCGCTGCACAGACAGCACTGAACAGGAAGTATACGCGCATGGCATCTGGTAGTTCAAGCCTCTAGAATACACCGTCCGCATTGGAAGTTCTAACTAAATAATTAGCTTCTGGAAAATGTTCTGGCTGAAAACCATAAAAAAAACAAAAGAAAATTAATTAATTAACTCCGGGGGCTGAGGACTGGACTCAACAAACAAACAAACAAAATTAATTAATTAACTCATGTGGGCACGGGGTCGTCGCCCTGTGAGAAAACAAACAAACACTTTATATTATATAAAAGTACATAAAACCTTCGAAAATACCTTGGACAGGCGGGGAACATGAAATATCGTGAAAATCGAAAAAAAACCGCGAGACTCAGGCCGAGCGCGGGGTGAGGCGCGAACCAAGTGAACCGCTTTTGCATCCAGCAATCCACGCTCTACTGCCTCGGCAGGGCACGTCGGTCGGTACTCTGTAGAGGCTGAGGCCTGAGCGTGTCTACAGATGTACATGTAAGATGTACTACTCATGTGCGATACTTATGGGCCTTGAGCAATTAAATAGGGTATCACTGACCTGAGACCTCCACTGACTAGTGACTATAGCCTGTGGCCGCCGAAAGGGGGGCCGCCGGGCCGGGTTGGGGACGGCGTGTACCATATCTACCAAACAAACAAAAGAAATTTAATTAAATAAGTACCCACGTGCCTTGAACGGCTGCAGGACAAACAAACAAACAAAAGGTTTTAATTAAATAATAAAAACCCGGGACTCTAACTGGCTCCCCAACAAACAATCCAGGGTTATTCGTAATGCAAATACGGCAAAAATTGACCCATAATAACAAACTTCCAATGCGGACGGTGTATACAATATGAGATTATTCTGAAATGGTTTGGGTATCTATCAATTAGTGATAATCTTTCACCGAACAGTACCTGCATAACGGCTGGGGACGGCGAAACGCGTACCTAGTGACTGCGTGACCCCGGCTGCCGACTGCCGCGGGTTGCCTGATGCCGCAGGCTAAGAGCCTACTCGTCGTTGCTACTGCCGTCGTCTCTTGTTTTCCGGGCAAGCAGCCATTAGCCAAACAACAACAACGGTAGCAGGCGGTAGTACTAGTCTCCGACTTCACACAGTTCCCAGCGTCGTTGATGGAAGCAGGTTCGTGGTTGGCAACTGCCCGCGCAGCTCGAGTCTCATGCCATGGCATGCATCCACGAACGAGCCTCTGCATTCTTGAGGCAAACCACGCACTTTGTCCACGTGGCAGCCTCAGGGCACACTGCGGAGTATCACCCCAGCTGACCACGAGCCATAGTCGGGCTCCCCGCTCCTGGCAGCGGTCATAATTACGAGCAAAAATCACCCCGGGCCGGTATAGTAGCAGGCTTCCCGCGATGATGCACCTGTTTGTCTTGACGGTCACAGGTCACCTGTAATTCTAATCCCCTGGACGATAATGGCATGGTAGCCGTTGCATTATTATGCATTAACGGGATCTCGCATCTACGTTAATCTCGCAACTTGCCACTTGCCAGGCAGTGTCCGCTTCACATAGGGTAACGTCGCCGTTTCCCTGAACCCTATATTATCAGCATCAGGCCTGCCATTTCCGGCCTTTCTGCCATGGCTACTGCGGAGGGACAATGGTCCGAGGCTCCCCAGCATGCTCAGGTGGCATTGCCCGAAATTGAGGAGCACTACGAAGAAGAAGCAAGTCCTATTCAAAGCGAGAGCTTGCCGCTTCCCTATCATTTGCTAGTATTCGCACGGTTTCCCCACCCAGGCAAAGTGAAGACGCGTTTAGGTGCAAGTGTCGGGGACATCATCGCTACCCACTTTTATCGGTGTTGCGCGGAGCGCATGTTTTTCCAGTGTTTGAAGTGCCAGAGTGATCTTCTCCACTGTACAGTTTTCTATGCGGAGTCCAGCGGAGACGAGGGCAGATTTCTGCAGTGGATGAGGACGCTGCACGGGGCAGACGGCAAGATCTGTGCCAACGACTTCACGCTGCGCGCGCAGATCCAGTCGGAGGACCTCGGGGCCCGCATGGCGGATGCCTTCCAATACGCGTTCAATGCGCAATCCGCCAAGAAAGTCGTCATCGTCGCGACGGACTGCCCCGACCTCACCATCGACGTCATCATGAGCGCCTATGAGCTTCTGGACAAGCACGACGTAGTCGTGGGTCCGGCCTGTGATGGTGGCTACTACCTGCTCGGCATGAAGAGCTTCCACGAGGCACTCTTCCAGGGTATTGAGTGGAGCACCAGCACCGTGTGCAGCAGGACCCTGGAGATTGCGGCCTCGCTCAACCTCGCGGTGGCCTCCGCCCCGCTGCTGCCCGAACTTCAAGACGTGGACACGCTGGAAGATTTGAAAGCCTGGCACCAAGGAGCCACGGTGGTCAAGGATTGCCCCGTGTACTCAGTTAGCTCCCACATCTTGGAGGCCTACTACCCATCATTCAGCACGGCACGGCTCGAGGCGGCGTCATCATCATCATTGGACTCGCTTGCAACATGAAGTTGTGAACCATCAAGACAGTGACCCATAATGTACGCCGCTCACATGACCGATGGCGTGATGCAGTGCAATAATTATAATTAATGACACGCGGTCACGCTGGGGAGCACGATAATACAAAAGGATATATGTGCATGGATACCTATCCAAGTGGCACGTCCTAATGTTCACAGCTGCGAACTGTTGCATACGTATGTCAGATATCTAGCCCACATCCTAGTGCCCTCGGCGCTGCAGCTTGCTATTGCACTGGAAAAATTGTCAAGCTTGCATGCTATTGTGACAAATATAATGTAGAAATCGGATCCCTGACAGCAGCAGCAGCCTTACAGCCTGTGCAACGTGCATTGAGGTCAATGGACAGTCTGTATAATATGGTTGTGCCGCTGTCACTATCTTGTCACAAGCAGTAATAAGCATTTTTTCCCTCAATTCACCTAGCTCGTTCCGGACAACTCTTTGATGTTGTAACAAGTGAGACAACTAATTCGTGAATACCCTGGCAGTCAAAATCACTTTGCAACAAACTACTTCGCAAATCGACCTCGCAAACTGCTATTGATGGGCTTCATTTTGGGTCGCAAAGTTCAAATGTTACCGCGCCGCGCAGGCTGCACCGCGCCGCACAGCCCCAAGTCTAACCAGCGAACAGGTCGCGCCACCGGTTTTTTTCGTGGTATGACAATTATTATGGGGTTGGATCGCCATGCGTCCAGTCCTGAATAGTTGTCTCACTCTGTTATAATCAGTGCGCTAATACTGCTACTCAATTCATCAATCAAATCACTTATGTAGCCCATAAATGAAATTCAATTAAACTGTAACATCAAGGAGACAACCAGCGCAGGCCAGAATTTGAGAGAATCCGGATCGACCGTGGTATAGCTCGAGCCGGCCTGCCGTTATCTTGTCCGCGTTTTCGAGTCGTTCAGGATGACGAATATGAATGGAGATGGAAATGTAGCCTTGTGCATTGAAATTATCAAGGAGACAACCAGCGCAGGCCAGAAATGCAGCTGGCTTACGTGTAGAGCAACTAGATGACCTAGACGGTAGGGCCGGAAACAGCTTGCTTGATCAGGCCGGGCATGTGTTTTGAGCCTAACTGGCCGGGAGTGTCTAGTGGTGAGCACGATTGCTGCGATCGCTCGATCTCCTACCATTTACGAGGAAATACCCGCAATTATGGAAAACCACTGAAAAGGTCTAGCTAGTCAGTCATTACGTTAGCCATGCCATGTTTCCAAAAAAAGACGATATTTGTTTAAACTTTTGTGTAATTTTTTTTTTTTCTAATGAGATTAGCATAGTACTCCGTGGCATGCCTTTGCGCATGATACGCAAGTACTTACTTACTTACTTTATCAAGGAGACAACCAGCGCAGGCCAGAAATCGGGAGAATCCGGACCATGGTAGCTCGTCATTCTGGCATGGTGGTGCGGACACGGAGATTCGGCTGGCAGACATCATCTACGCAGACGACACCACCCTCTTCGAGGACACTGGGCACGTGCAGACATGGCTTGACTGCCTGGCTATCGAGGCCCGTGCAGTGGGGCTTGAGGTCAGCAAGAAGAAGACAGAGGCCCTGGCGGTTGGGCTCACCAACTCACCGCCGCCCCTCTATCTCCTCGACGGCTCTCAAGTCCTGTATCGGGACCGCGTCAAGCTGCTGGGCAGCCTGCTCCCCAGCTGCGAGGTTGATGTGGACCATCGCATCTCCCTCGGCTGGCACGCTTTCTGCCAGTACCGGGCCCTGTGGCGCAAGCCCCTGGGCAAGATCGAGAAACAGGACCTGTTCAAGGTCCTCGTCCTTCCTGTTCTCACGTATGGGGCCGAGACATGGACCCTCACTGCCGACCTGGCCCGCAAGCTGGACGGCGCGGTCACCAACATGCTGCGTTCCATTTTCAGAGTAGGATATGCTGCTCATGTCCGCAATGCGGACCTGTACCAGGGCATGCCCTATATATCACCAGCACCATTAAGCAGCGACGCCTGCAGCTAGTAGGGCACCTAGCTCGCCCCAACCAGGTAGACACCTCACGTGGCCCCCCCGCAGGACTGCGACCAGCCCAGCCTGGCCGGCACCTCCTGACGTGGGCCGGGCCCAGTGACGTTAGACGCCGCAAGGCCCGCACCTTCAAAGAACAGCTAGTAGAGGACATGGGGGGCCTAGGCCTCTCCGTGATTTGGAAGAAGATGATGGACAAGGCCAAGTGGGCCCAGGTCATAGAGGACAACGAGCCCCCAGCCCCCAGTGGGGAAGCGCCCGCGTGTGCAATATCCCGTGGGAGGCACGCCAGACGGCTCCCCTAGGGCAGCGTGCGGCTGTCTAGATAGATGTTGTAGTTAGAATGTTGTTAGATAGATGTAGTATGTAGCTGATGTAGATAGATTAGACCGGTAGGACTGTTTGCACCCATCCATCCATCCCTCGGCGTTAATGCTCCGTACGTGACTCCCCAACGGGAGCACGAGTCTAATTAATTAATTAATTAATTAATTAATTAATTAATTAATTAATTAATTAATTAATTAGTTAATGGTAGCTCGAGCCTGCCGTTATATCTTGTCCGCGTGTTCGAGTCGTTCAGGATGATGAAGATGAATGGTGATGGAAATGTGTATCCTTGTGCATTGAAATTATGGCTGGCTTACGGCATGTAGAGCGACTAGATGACCTAGACGGTGGGGCCGGAAACAGCATGCTTGATCAGGGCGTGTGTTTCGAGCCTAAAGTTCTGGCCGGGAGTGTCTACTAGTGGTGAGGTTTATGTTTCCAAACGTCCAAGAACTGCATGACACGGGCCGCGCAAAGTAAAAAATCCGGAGGACTGCACTTTCAAATGTTAAACTGTAACATGACTCCATGGGGAGATCATACATGTAGCCTAGGTAGCCTAGGTAGCCATGGCTGACGGCGGAGCTCATAACTTTAAAGTTATGAGCAAACGTGATCACGTTTGGGCACCAAATTCGGCTGTGAATATCACAATCGCTTCGTCTTGAATCTAAGACGCACACGCTGATATAATTTCCCGAAGCTCTTGCGCAATATATGGAATCCTTCTAAGTTTTGGTTGCATGTTTGTGTTGGTAGTGGTGGTGGTGGTGGTGGTGGTGGTGGTGGTGGTGGTGGTGGTGGTGTGTGTGTGTGTGTGCATGTGTGTGTGCATGTGTGTGTGTGTGTGTGTTTTCCCTATCAACCTTTCTTGTTACCCTCTGTCTCCATCCATGCAGGTCTACCTAGAGATAGCCACCATGCGCGCGGCTCCCGCGGCCTTCACGTCTTTTTTCTCAGACAACTACCCTAGTCCTTCCACGGCGTTGGATCGCCATGCGTCCTGGCATAGTTGCCTCACTTCATAAATAATATAATTTAATTTTTTAAATCTGCCCGCCAGCATACAGGTCTATGTGTGCCCACGCACATGTGCGCCCATAATGGCCCCCATGGATGATGCTTTCAGCATTTAGCCGCGCCCAGCCTACAATGGGACCTCCCATAATATGGATGATGCATTAATAATTTAGCCATGCTATGCCTATGCAGGGAGTTACTCTCTGCTGAGATGCCATGTGTACACCAGCTATATAGCCTAGCCACATACCCTCCACCCCATATGTCATGCAAGGCCCGCACCTTCAAGGAACAGCTAGTAGAGGACATCATTGGGGGGCCTAGGCCTCTCCGTGATTTGGAAGAAGATGATGGACAAGGCCAAGTGGGCCCAGGTCATAGAGGACAACGAGCCCCCCCCAGTGGGGAAGCGCCCGCGTGTGCAATCCCGCGGGAGGCACGCTAGATAGCTCCCCCTAGGGCAGCGTGCGGCTGCCTAGATAGATGTAGTTAGAATGTTGTTAGATAGATGTAGTATGTAGCCAATGTAGATAGATTAGACCGGTAGGAATGTGTGCACCCATCCATCCATCCATTGGGGTTAATGCTCCGTGACTCCCCAACGGGAGCACGAGTCTAATTAATTAATTAATTAATATGTCATGCAGGCCTTCTAGGCCCTCTCCTCAAGCCCCGGGCCCTGGGTGCCTGTGCTTGTTAAGGAGGCATGAACCATCATGGCGGTGCAGGTGCACCTTGTGCACCCAGAGCAGGTGATAGTTGTACATCCTATATAGCTCCACCTGCAGGTTGTAGCCCTCATTGGATTACAAACCCATAGATGCCCCTTTCTCAGGGCTATGTGTTACATATGCTCCCAACGGAGCTATGATTTTAATTAATTAATTAATTAATACCTATGTGTCCATCTCGCCTAGCAAGCTGCCTGTTATTAACACATCATCCTAGTGCTCACATCAATTAATTAATTAAACAGGTGCTCCCGGCCATTGGGGAGCTGTCACAGAGCACCAGTCGAGGGCTTTTAATCGATCCCTGCCTGTGCACAACTGCACATGCAGCGCGGCCTGCGCGGGCAGGGGGGCAGAGACCCCCCCTACTCCCGGCCATGCATGCCTCGATCAGGCATGCCGGACAGGGTGCACTGACTGTCACTGGCTCACTGCACAATCGGATCCGTCGAATCGATAGAACGATCCGGGGACGGCATCCTGACAGCACGTATACTGGTATACGTTGGCATAGTTTGCGTCTGCATGATCTGGGCCCCCACCTCCTCTTCCGCATCTCCGAAATCCGCTCCATCTTCTTGAATTAAAGAAGGCCCTCGAGCAGCGCACGTGACACCCGACCCCTCGCCGCAGATGTACGTTGCGGCCATGGGCGGTGCCCACGCAGGCTGGGCACCGAGCTTCCCCTTAATTGATCTCGCCTCGAGGATCCTCCACCACCGTCACCTCCAAGCTCCTCTCCTTCACCGCCACCACTGACCACCGACGCCCTCACCGCCCAGCTCCTCGCCATCGACAAGCGCCTCCAGGACGGCATGCCATCGCCATCGAATGCCTGCATGCAAAACACCGCAGGCATCACTGCCCATGCAGGCGGCCTGAAGGACATCGCCGCCCAGCCAGCCCCCAGGTGCTGGCCCTGCCGGCGATGCACGTCCTATACCCAGTGAGACCTGGGCAGCCATGCTGATGAACCACACCACCACCACGTACGTACACCTCCGCCATCGCCGGCCGCCCAGCTCAAGCAGCAGACGCTCGACCTCCGCGAGGAGGCTGAGCTCGACAAGTGCGGCCTTAATAACGTCATCGTCTTGAACACTTCGGCCAGCTGCAGGACGAGATCTCCGAGGCCCTTGCCACGGCGTTTGCTTGGAGGGCCGGGCGCCCATATATACCAGCTAGTGAGAACAAAATCCTTGTACGTCCCCATGGCTCTCACTGGTAAGGGAAAGCCGCGGGGGGTCACCTGCCTTTCCTGCTCGCGGGGTAAGGCTGGCCCCTCCCCATTGCTACTCGATCGCCTTTGACACCATGGCGGATAAGATCGATGGAGTTCCTCGTCGCAAGAGGCTTGGGGGGACCTCCCGACACGCTGGACGACGACTTGACACTGACGCATGCAGCAACAACGGCGACGGGAGCTATGGCCGACCTACCTCCAGCTCCGACAGACGGCAGGGCATGGCGGCATGCAGAAGCCGCCAAGCCGGTCTACTGGATGGCCTAGGGTGCAGACATAGATCTACGTCGCCCACAAGCCCTGGATGGCGACCCCTGCCGCCCCGGCAGGCGACCCCTGCCGCCCCAGCCGCGCCCCAGCCACCCCAGCCACCCCAGCCTAGGGCGGGGAAATCTTATACAGCAGTAGTGTAGACTAGAAAAGCTTAGTTTAGTGATAAGCATGGCCATGTATTAATTAATTAATTATTAAACTTGTGCTCCCGTTGGGGAGTCACGGAGCATTAACCCCGATCATGAATGGATGGATGGATGGGGACACGCAATCCTAGTTATCCTACCGGTCTAATCTATCTACAACATCAATCAAGCCAACTCTATTCTTCTGAGCTCTCTATACCCTAGGGGTCCTGCATCTAGCGTGCTTCCGCGTTTGCAAACATGCGGGCGCTTCCCCACGGGGGGGGGTTCCGGTTGTCCTCTATGACCTGGGCCCACTTGGCCGGCCTTGTCTGGGACATCACTGATCTTGTTTCAAATCACCATCCATGTATCGGCCTACGTGATGGGCCCACACCAGCCCTTGCAATATAGCGCAGGACTGCGACCAGCTCAGCCTGGCCGGCACCTCCTGACGTGGGCCGGGCCCAGTGATGTTAGACGCCGCAAGGCCCGCACCTTCAAAGAACAGCTCGTAGAGGACATGGGGGGCCTATAGGCCTCTCCGTGATTTGGAAGAAGATGATGGACAAGGCCAAGTGGGCCCAGGTCATAGAGGACAACGAGCCCCCCCCAGTGGGGAAGCGCCCGCGTGTGCAAACCCGTGGGAGGCATGCACGCCAGACAGCTCCCCTAGGGCAGCGTGCGGCTGTCTAGATAGATGTTGTAGTTAGAATGCAGATAGATGTCGTATGTAGCTGATGTAGATAGATTAGACCGGTAGGACTGTTTGCACCCATCCATCCATCCATCGGGGTTAATGCCAGTGATGATTCATACGCCGTATTATACGCCGTATTTAGCGTATTATGCGCGATACGCAAGCGGCGCGTACGAAAATGGGGTACTTTCATACGCAACGCGTATTTTTGCGCATTTTTGCGTATTTTCGCGTATTTTTGGCATATTTTTGGCTTACGAGGTGGGTGCATTTGCTTGCCTAGACTGCGGCGCGCCGACCTGTAGTAGGAACAAATAATTGCGTGATGAGCTAGCTAGTGTATAGTGCACTAAAGCTAAAAGCGCGTTCATTGGAATAAACGCACACCTATTTGCCTGGGCTATATTTGGAATAAACGTACACCTATTTACCTGGAAAAAGCGCGTTCATTGTGACTTGTGAAGGCGGGAAGGTGAAGGCAGGAAGGCTGAAGATTCATCATCAAGAGGGTGATAAGCAACAGTATATTTGGAAATAAACGTACACCTATTTATCTGGATCAAGAAGGTGATAAGGTGTGCCAGCAACGTCGTGGTCGTCTGGCACCTAGATCGTAGCATATCGACATCCAGGCATGGCTGACACGTGAGTCAATGGAACACGATGATGATGTGCGGCCCGATGAAGAAGAGGCCACATCCGAAACTGTCTGGACATACATTAGCAAAGAGCGCATCCTCAAGAATCGGCAGCAGACAAATAACTACTACATGGATGATGGAGTACTCCGTTACAGGCTGCTGGTCGAGCAGGCGGAGAAGGAAAGCAATACCAGGAAGAGGAAGGCGACTAGTGACGCCAAGAAGCAGGCTGATGTGTGGGCGGCACTTAAAGACAGGCTTGCAGACGTTGTAGAAACCGACGCCTCTAACTGGGTGTCCCCTCATGCCAGCAACACCTCGGGGCGCGCTGCTGGGGCGGCTGGGCCAAGCGGATCATCAAAGGGCCAATCCACCGACGGTAATTTGCCCGCACCTTATGGGCTCAGCAAAGAGCAGCTGGACGAGGAGCTGTGCGAGGCATTCATTTGCGCCTTTCAATGCCATCGACGCCCTTCAATGTCATCGACACCTCGGGGCAATGTATAGTGCATGCATATCTTGAGTTCTACAAATTTATTATCCTTTCCAGTGAGTTGTGCATTGATACTGGTATTGATACTTAGTTGCATGTTGTCTCGATTTTGAAGAGAAACTATCAAGTTAGACCGTTAGAAACTAAGCTTGTATTTAGGTAGTGGTGGCAATGCCAAAGGTCATGCTATATATGTCATGTATAGGCAAAAGGTATGGAAAAACACCAGCAGACTATGCTTGGTTGCTCAGAATGTTGAAAACCCCTCAAAATCATGCCAAAAAAGGGGTTTTCAACGGTTAGCGTACGATCAGCGTATAATACATTATACACCGCGTATTATACATTATACACCTGGGGCCGCGTACGACGCGTATCGCGTATGAATCATCACTGGTTAATGCTCCGTGACTCCCCAACGGGAGCACGAGTCTAATTAACTAATTAATTAATTAATTGCAATAGCTGTAGCAATTTAATTTGCAGTTTCGAGTTTTGTTTTGCCCATGCAGAGAGTTACCCAAGGCAAACGAGCCACGAGCCACGAGGTAGCCATGGCTGACGGCGGAGCTCATGTAACTTTCACGTTTGGGCATCGAATTCGGCCGTGAATATCACAATCGCTTCGTCTTTCTAAGACGCACACGCTGATATAGTTTTCCGACGATGCCAATGTCCCATCCACGAGTCATCAGCCACGAGCCACGCGATAGCCATGGCTGACGGCGGAGCTCATAACTTTCACGTTTGAGCACCGAATTTAGCCGTGAATATCACAATCGATGCGTCTTTCTACGACGCACATGCTGATATAATTTTCCAAAGCTATTACGCAATATACGATGAGCAAACGCCTCTCGACGCAACGCAGCCTGGCGGCTGCGCTCGGCAATGAAAATACGCAGGCCTGCAGCTCCGGCTGCAGCTTCGCCCACCGGCCCAGAAGGCAGCGGCGCCACTAGCCAAGCTCTAGTGGTCGTCCAGCCCCCTGCTGCGCCCGCCTCGCCAGCAGCGTCGCCCGAACCCAAGCGCAGTCGTCCTGACGGGCTTTTGGATGAGTACGACTTTGACGCCAGCCAGCCCGGCTATTTTGACAAGCTTACACACGATCGCATCCTGGCCCACGTGTTTTTCGGGACGCATGCCTCTCTTATAGAACTATGCAAGCAGCTTTCCCACCAATTAAGGTCGCCTTGTCAATGCCTTCCTCCAGAGGCGCAATGTCGGCAAGGACGTCCTCAACGCCCGCCGCCCCCACCTCCAGCAATACACCCTCTTTTCCCTCCTTGGACGCTCGATCCATCGAGGAGCTTTGGCCCCCAAAGCCCCTCACCACCACCTTAACCGAATCCTCCATCCGCTCACTCCTCAAGGAGGCCCTCGAGCAGCAAGTGGCCCCCATCGCTGCAGATGTGGCGGCCATGGGCAGCACGTTGGCTGCCGAGCTCCCCCTCCTCTCCACCATTAATTTCCACCGCCACCTCCACCCTCCTCGCCTCCTCCACCGCCACCATCCCCTCCTCTGACTCCATCACCGCCCAGCTCCGCGACATCGACCAGCGCCTCAAGGATAATGCAATCGCTATCGAGGTCTTGCAGAACACAGCAGGCCTCACCGCGCAGGCAGTGAAGGACATTGCCGCCAAGCCTCCCTCGGCTGGCCTGGCCGGCGATGCTCCTCGATCCCATCACGACCTGGGCGGACATGCTTACGCAACATACCACCTCCACCACCTCCGCCGTCGCAGCCCAGCTCCAGCGGCAGACGCTTGACCTCCGCGAGGAGGCCGAGCTCGCCAAGCGCAGCCTCAACGCCATACTCAAGAACTTCGACATGGAAGAAGGTGAGAATTACGAGAAGCTTGCACGTGCGTTTGAGAGCAAAACCCTTGCACGCATGGGCCTTCTTGGTGAGATCAAGCTGACCGCCCACCGCCTTCCCCGCGCGCGGGGTACGGCGGGGGCGCCTCCGCTTCTTCTCATCTTTGATAGCCCAGCGGACAAGATTTCGTTTCTCAGACGCCGCAAGCGGCTCGAGAATACTCACTTCACCGTGGACGACGACTTGACCCTGCATGGCCCAGCAAATGAACAACGGCGACGGGAGCTATGGCCGACCTACCTCCAACTCCGGCAGACCAAGGCGGGCCAGCCGGTGTACTGGAAGGGGGCGGCCATCTACGTCGGCCACAAGCCCTGGCCAGCGACCCCCTCGACCACCGCGGCCCCAGCAGCTCCAGCCCCAGCCTAGGGGAATACAGCAGTAGTGTAGAATAGCTAGACAGTGGCCTTGTACATGCCCGCCTACTACAGGCACTATACCAGCTTAGGCCTAGCCCTTTTTAGTCATGTACATGTGTGCCTATGATGAGCCACCCTCCAGATGATACCTAGCTTTATTTAATTATGCCGTGCCCATGCAGGGGGTCACTCCATGCTGAGAAGCCATGCCCTAGCTTTTGTATAGCTGGGCTGATCTTCCCCACCTATGACAGGCTCCCCTTAGCTGGGTGTTGCCTGAAACTCTGGGTGGTGCAGGTGCCCTAGTGCACCTGGAGCAAGTGTTGTTTACATTCCCACCCTTGCAGGAAGTAGCTTAGAATGTATGCTAGGCCATATGCCCCTTCCCTGGGCTATGTGCTACATATACTCCCAACGGAGTTATGTTACAATTCAATTCAATTCAATAGTTTTCCGAAGCTCTTACGCAATATATGACGAGCAAACGCTCCTCGACGCAACGCAGCCTGGCGGCTGCGCTAAGCCCTGAAAATCCGTCTACAGCTCCGGCTGCAGCTACGCCCTCAAGCCCGGCAGGCAGCGGTGACACTAGCCGTGCACTACTAGCTGGTGGTCGCCTCGACCCCTCCCGGGCTTTTAATGCCTCGCCTTCTGCTTCGCCTGAGCCCAAACGCAGCCGCCCAGCCGAACCTAGCTGGTCTGAGCACGACTTTGACGTGGCAAGGTTATTTTCCACCTTTGACGTCCACAGTCCCGGCTATTTCGACATGCCATCCATCAGGATACTGGAGCTCGTGTTTTATGGGTCACGAGTACGCCTTCCTTCTCATGACCAGTTGACCTGTGCCAGCGCCTCCAACGCCATAATTGCCTCCGCACCGGATCTGCATGACGGCCAGTTTTCTTACCGTACGTGGACCTGACCTGTCTGGCTGGTCCCAACCGCGCCTTCAGCTCGCCGCCCTCTTTTCCATCCTTCAGCTCTCTGCCGTGGGCCTCTGGGCCGGGCCCTCAGCTTGACCAAATCCACCTTCCTCCTCCGGCCACCTCCAAGAAGCCATCTCACAGCACGTGACCAGTGTAAAATCGTACGTTATACGCGTTATGCGGTCACGGTGGAGTATAATGTATAATACGGTATAACACGGTATAATACGATAATATTATACCTTATCGTACGGACACACTCAGAATACTCTGATTTTACACATTTTAAGACACCCACCATCAATCCACATGTTTTTAACACTGTTTTGGACATAATCCAAGGTTGCCCTACCCTCGGCTATACTCTATACGGTGGACATTGTGGACACGATCGATGTATTGCATGTAATACTGAGAATGTAAACGTGCGCATGCATAATTGTGTGTATGTGTGTATATATGTGGCTTTATATTGGTTATGTTTACTTGGGTGCCTTCACTTTGATGCAAGTAATTATATATTTTAATGTGGCTGTGCATGCACGCAAAATATGTATGTGGCTGTGCATGCACGCAAATACTACAGCGGGTGTCGGCGTACTTCTTGATCTCGAGTCTTGGCGCTCTTGTCCAGGCCCATGAAAAAACTGTTGATCTTCTCGTGCCCCAGCACGAATACCACCACCGTGTTCACTTGTGTCAGGACCCTGTCCACCGCTGGCTCCTTGCCGATGTCCTCGAAACACAGGTCCAGCGAGTGGGCACAGCACCTGGAGATGATGATGTGCGGGAATGATGCCTCGAGGAGTTTCTTCATGTTCTCCATGGATGTTGTGGTGTCCGTAATCACCTGCACGACGTTCGCTGCGCCGACGGCCAAGATGTGAGGCTCTGCCAGGTCTGACATGAATTCAGCAGACTTCACCTGCCCCGTCACGTTGTCGGATCCGATGAAGTATGTAAAGGTGGGCAGATGGAAGACGTTCATGATGTGAGATTCGCGACTGCAGTCTTTCCAGCCATCCGTGATGAACGTCCCTCCCGTGCCTGTGGCCAGCTGGGTCTTCTCCTTGACGTCCCTCTCCAAGTCCTTGGCAACGAGGGGTGCGTCCCGGGTCCGCATGGTCTGAGAGCTTGGCGCCAGGTACTGCACCCCTCCTCGGCTGATGGCGGACAGAGCAGCTTTGAAATGCGCGTTATTCACAATTAACGTTGAATGGGATACCGGCCGACATAAACCCCTTGCAAAGCAGCTTGTCGATGGCGAGCTTTCCCAGCCCGACAGCCGCGGCCATGGTCTGCTGGCGCAGTGCCGGCTGAGATGACTTGATCTCGACGACGTCAGCAGTTGCACGTCCGGTCGAACCGGAGCTCGATCGAGCCCCTGCAGCCGGAGGCGGACGACCTGCGTTTGCCAAGTGCAGATGCGGGCCCGGCACCTCGCAGGAAGGTCGGCAGCTGTTCGCCGTTCTCGTCGACGTCGATGTCCTCTTCATCTCCGATGAGGCCGTTGTCGTTGTCATCATCGGCGCGAGCCATGTGCCTCTCTTCTGCGATGCACTCCTGCTCACGGCGGGCACGAACCGCCTTCCTCCTGGTGGTTTGCAGCTTCGCCTGGAGCAGGCGTGGCCGCAGCTCGGTGGGCGGCTTCGAGCAGGGACTGACTCCAGCCGAGTGGGCAAAGTCCCCTCCAAGAAAATGCGCAGTTGCCAGCTGCTCGTGCTGCCACTCCAAGCATGGTAACATCGGCGGGCTGCAGGTCATATCGTAGTTGTTGGTCAGCTTGTTGCCCTTGGCAATTCTGTGCTTGGTGATGTACGTCCACACCGTTGTTCTTGACAAGTCGACGTCTTCGCCATCCTCGTCAGACATTGCACGATCCTCGTCAGACATTGACATTTTTGCTCGCAATTCTCACGTGCGGCCTGCGGCCGGGTGACAATTCTGCCTTTGCCAACAAAGCTCGCAGTTCTTAAGCCTTGCATTTCTTCAGATTCCCGCCCAAAAAAGGGGCCGTGAAGTGGGCAGTACGTACCCGACTGAAATTTCAAAATAAGATCGCGTCGAATTGTGAAAGTTTAGACGGGTCAGTACTTAGTAGAGATACGAAATCTGTGGCTTCAAATCGTTGCCCTGTCGTTCTGGCATCCTAGCCGCGCAAAACGTAAAAAAACCGCGGAAAATACGGCATTATACGTGATTATGCATCATTATGCGTCGTAATACGCTCAAACGCATAAGTATAAAAAAATATGCGCTAAATCCAGCGCATGAAGTATTATACCGTATAATACTGTATAATACGGCGCATAATTGTACACTGCACGTGACGCCCCTAGCTGCAGATGTGGCAGCTGTGGGCTGCACGCTGGCTGCGCTGAGCTCCCCACCATCCCCTGACCGCTACCGCCACCCTCCTCGATCGCCCCCCCCCCCCCCCCCCCCCCCCCCTCCGCCTCCACCGACTCCATCACCGCCCAGCTCCGCGACATCGATGGTCAGTCAGCGCCTCCAGAACAACGCCATCGCCATCGGATGCCTGCAAAACACGGCGCAGGCATCACCGCCCAGGTGGTGTTCAAAGAACGTACATTGCCGCCAAGCCAGCTGGCCCGCTGGCTGGTGATGCTCCTCCCATCCCGACCTAGCTGGGCGGACATGCTTAAGCAGCACACCACCTCCACCACCTCCGCCACCTCCGCCGTCGCAGCACAGCTCCAGCAGCAGAAGCTCGAAGCTCCGCGAGGATGCCCGAGGCCGAGCTCGCCACGCGCAGCCTTAGCGCCATCCTCAAGAACCTCGACATGGAGGAAGGTGAGAATTCCGAGAAGCTTGCACGTGCGTTCGGTTTGTACAGCAAAATCCTTGATCGCATGGGCCTGGGTGGTCCCACGCGGAATGGGGTAGATTTTTGCAAGAAAAAAACGCTAATTTCAATCGTCCGAAAACCGGACATTGCGCCGAAATTCTTGCCGAAAATTTGGCAGCCGAGCGAATTTTTCGTCCGACGGACTTTGCGCCGAAATTTTTTGTCTGCCGTGCTTCGAACTCAACCGACTCCTGCTGTTGCGTGCACTTTGTCCGATGCCTGCAGGCCACGCACGAATTTTGCGACCGAAATATGACGACTAGACAAGTTTATCGACGACCTACATCGATCTATTGCCACTTTTGAAGTCCTTGGCTTGCTAGCAGCTTTTGATTATCAATGCCGGGAACAAAATTGCCGAAATTTTTTATTGAATCAGTACATATATGTGCACATGTCCGTAATTTTATCATTCGCAATTTTGACATTGTCGGAGTATTTGACAACTTAGGCATTGCGCCTAGAAAAAGGTGCCCCATCCGTCGATGTCAAAATCGCCGAAGGAGTACACTCCCTGGTACTGGTCTCCCCTGTAGTTGGGAGGCTCGCCTGTATACATTTTGGTGTTCCACTTGGCCCCGCCGTTCTCCGCAGCAGCCAGGAACTCCTGCTGGGCCTCGGCCCTCAGGCGCATCATTGATACATTGGGAGAGCCCGGAATTTCCGTGCTCTCCACCACCACTCTCGCCTGATTGTCAGGCACGCATTGGTAAGCAGGGTTCAAATCTGAATCGGGTGGCACCAGATCGATCATGCCATTGCCGAACGCAATGACACCTGCACCCCACTGTGCAGAAGGTCCGAGCAACTCTACATCAATTCTGATGTTTGCAGCGTGCTCATTTTTGTCGACCATCACATAGGTATGCTGAGAACCGAAAATATTGCTCTGCTCCATTTGTGACAGTGTTAAATTTCGGCAAGGTTGGCTGCTTGCAATCGACAGGAAATTGGTGACCCCGACAGCCAGACGCGCAAGGGTTATAACTGCAGGTAGAACCCAAAATTTGTCGATAAGGAGTAATGGAAGGGCACGACCACCAGTCACTAGTATTCGCTTCACCGGACACCTTTTTCAGCTTCCGGATAAAATTCAGCAAGAGCAGCGGCGATTAGATACTAAATATTGCGTTATTGGTTCGTACCGTACCCAGACAAAAATTGTACTAGTGACGCAATTGTACTAGGCGGAATGACAACTGCGCCCGGCAAATAAGTATTTATTGCTCCAACCCCACACCTAACTTGTTCCGGAGCTGTTCGAAGCGAAGAGCAATGGAAGGGATCGGACCCGAGCCAGATTTGAGTGCGGAACATGATGGCTGGCCTACCTCACTCCGAACATTAAGGTGGACCCGGGTTCGAATCCTGTCAGTGCTATTCGCTTCGAACAGTTCCGGAACGATTTTTTTTGTGGGGGTGGAGCAATAAATTCTCGACATGCAGAAACAAATGTCGAATAGATTGTGCAAAAAAATATCGAAATCCTTATCATTATTTAAATATACAGCATAAAATTATGTTGCAGTAAAAAATAACTGTTAATTGAAGGCCGCAAAAAATTATCAACTACCCTTAAACTTGACCACAGAAAGATCTCGAAAAATATATACAATATATGCGGCCACCTTTTTACACCCTACTGAAGCCCCACTCTAAAGATATAATACGAGCCGAAACTAGGGCGTCGTCTACCCGCAGCGAGACCCCAATTTCTTGTTTAAGTCGGTGCCGGCCCCTCCGGGGCTTCATCCTTGATCACCAGCGTAGTAAGCCACTTGTCGAGCTCCTTGCTCATCCTGATGTCGGCACACATTCCGTCGCTGCGCACGCGTGCTTCTAGCCGGAGAGCCGGAGCGACGCAGAGATAGCAATTCACAAGCTCGGGCTGGCGTGACGGTGGCCAATCCTCAACGTTGAGCGTGAAATGCAGGGGGTCATGCTTATCCCGCTTCCAAATCCGAACGGGAAGAATGCCGTTCCCGGCGAGGAACAGCTCCTTCTCCCGTCCGTTCCGGCCCTCGACCCACCTCTCGAAGTTCTCGTCTAACACGATCGGCCCGGCTTCGCTTACAACCTCAGCCAACCAGAACGGGTGGATGGGATCGTGATCCGTGTCCTTGTCCGATGGAACTGCCACATAGTCGTGGAGTCTCATCTGCCGGCCCATCGCCTCCCGCTTGTCCTTCAGCTGCTCCCCCCGCGTCACCATGCGAACCGGAGGGTTGGGCTGGCTCGGTGGCAGCAAACGGACAGTTTTCATCGAGCTTCCTGCATCATTGAACTCGATGATAAACGACCACTCGCTTAGACATCCCTCAAACCGCCCAGCCAAACAGGGCGGACAGTAGCAGGAATAGCGCCTAATCATCAAAAGGCCAGGGTCGGACTTGTCCAGTCGCCACCAATGCGCCTTCTTGATGCCAGGCACCTCCTCAACCTCCGCGCGTCGGCCGGACTCGACGTCCTGTCATCAAATAGTTAGGACAAAAAGAATACCGTTCAAATTAGCAAAATTGACCAAAAACCAATAAAACAGGGTATAGCTGCAGAGAGACCCCTTAAAAAAAAAATTAACGACAAGACATCAAGTGATCAAAATTCGACACAGGGTATAGCTGCAGAGAGACCCCATTCGAATCATAATAACAACGTACGACAAGATATCAAGTGATCAAAATTCGACACAGGGTATAGCTGCAGAGAGACCCCATTCGAATCATAATAACAACGTACGACAAGATATCAAGTGATCGAAATTCGACACAGGGTATAGCTGCAGAGAGACCCCTTCATACCGAAAGAACAAGCGAAATTTCATACCTAAAAGAAAAGCAACCCATGACAGTATATAGGGTCTCTCTGCAGAGATACCTTTATTGGGTTTGAATTTTTATAGAACAGCGGCAGTTGACGTCTTAAAACCTGAAATAACACAAAATTCCGTACCGGGGGTAAAAGGAAGAAGTGGCGAGTGACGTTCTCGGCCCGCGCGCGGGCCGACTCCCTGCTCGATGTCTTGCCGCCCTGCCAGTTCTGGTTCAAGTAGGCGACTAGCTGGTGGGTCTCAAGTATGTGCTGGTTTTCGGGAATCCTCTGCATTTCCCTCAAGACGCACTTGCACTTCGCTCCTTGACCATCCACCTCCCCCTTCCCATGCTGCTCCCCCATGTAGTGGAACTCAAAGGCCTGCAGGTCGGGATCCCCCATGAGCAGACCGTTAATCTGGTTAATCACGTACCTGGACTTAAACTGCACCGCGCAGTTGTCCGAGCACATGTACAGGTTTCGCACCTCTACCCCTACTTCTACCCGCAGGGTTTCCAGAATCTTGCGAAGAGCGTATACGAGTGCGCGCTCGCCCCGCTTGATACTGGAATCCCCCAGGAAAAAGAAGACGCGCTTTTCCAGCTCGCCGTTGAGCCGATAACGCACGATCATGGGCATCAGGATGTGGCTGCGCTTGTGGAAGTACTGCGACTGCAGTTGGACGTAGCTGCTGTTCTCGTAGTTCTCGGCCCAGTCGCCGTGCACGAGCACGTCCCCCTCTCTCAGATTCTTCTCCCGATCCTTGATTGTATCCGCCTGCGACCAGGCCGTAAAGCAGTGCACGGTGAACTTGTCCCACATCTTAAGAATCTCGTCCCGCAGCTCAGCTGGGGTGGACCTCATTTGGACTTGCTCGGGCCGCTTCACCTTCTTCGCCGCCCTGCCATCGGTCTCGCCCTGTTTCGCAAAGGTCCGCAGACAGTTTCGATTTGCAATAAAATCGCATTTCGATAAGATAACTGCAACTCACAAAGGGTCTCGCTGCAGCTATAGGTCACAAAAAAAAAAGTCAACAACATATTAACGGAGAAATAAAATCGAAACCAACTCACATTCACCCGTCGGGTCACAGTCTGCTCCACCATCTCGAACTTGAACCAATTCAGAATCTCCGTGGAATTCTTGTCCCGATCACACTGCACCCAGTTATTATGGATGCCGCATGATTCCTCAGGACAGAACCCCTCCACACACGCCATCTTCAGTATGCGGTGAACCCTCTCCGTCCTCGGCACCCCATCTTCGTCCTCCACCAGCCTCTCAGAAATGTCGAGGTCTTCCAGGTCCCGTCCCCGCCATTCATCTTCCCCCTCCCCCTCTTCCATCCCCCCGCCCATTCCGCCCCCTTCACGCAGCCCGTTATCCCTGCCGTCAGTCTCGGCGGACACCGGGCAGTGAAAGTGCTTGATCCAGTCCGTCGAGTGAATGGCTTTCCACATTCCGCAAGTACCGTCCGGCTCTCTGTACTTGGAGCATCCCGCACACTCCGCGCCACACTTGCAGTTCTTGCCGTGGTTCGCATTGGAGTGCTTGGTCCACGCCCCCATGGCCGACTGCATGGTGACGTGCTTCTCACACGCGCACAGGTTCCTCTCCTTCCACTTGCCCTTGATGCAATCGGGCGCGTATTTGCAGAAGGTCGTGTAGCCCACGTGAATGCCCACGTCCTTATCATACTGGTTACTCCTTTTGTTCCAGTACGCATGCTTTTCGAGAAAGTGATTGTACATGTCCTCCTTGGAGGTCATGTAATAGCGCGCTCCCTCAACGGCGACGAGCACCCCGTGATTGCCACGACCCTCCCTGCTGTAAGTGCGCTTGACATCCTTCATCTGGGAGGAGGCGCGCGACTCATCATCGTGCATCCACGCGTCCACTATCGCGTCAATCACGAATTGCGGCAAAGGGCGCCCCTTGCGAGCCTGCGCGTGTCTGAGGTAGTCCAACTTCTGCTGCCTTCGTATCGCGCGAATTCCGCGAATCTTCTTGGCGTCCATCCCCGTCAGGTTCTCCAACTCCGCGGCCGAAAACTCCTTCTCCAAGTCGTCACCACAGTAAAGCGTGGACATCAGCACCATCCTGACGTCTCTGTCTGCGTCGCTTTTGGTCAGACCATCAAAAAAGCCGTTAATCCGAGCCACCCAGAACCTGTTCAGTTCTGCCATCCGCTCCTGATTGTAAAGCTTTTTCGCCTCCTCATGATACTTCCCGTGACCTAGTTCAGCGGCCCTAGAGTTAAAGCCAGCAATCATCTGGTCGAAAGCCGGCCCCCGCCCCTCGGGTTTTGTCATCGCCTGAGCCGCTTCAAACGCCTGGTCAGCGAAATATTCCCCAATAACCCTCTTTGATTTCGAGTATTCTCCCGGCCGCTTGACTTCCTTGGCTTCAGGCTGCGCTGGATTCTGGTTCTCATCTCCGAAAACCCTTTTTGCGCCAGTTGACTGCTTCGTCCCGGTGTTCAACTTAATTGCACTGAATCCTGGACGACCGGACGCAAGGGCGAAAACTCCCACCCGTTCGCGTGCTGCATGCCATGACGACCGGCACAACGAAATCCATGCAAATCGAGTATCGTTGGGAAAAGCGACAATTACAGACAAAGTTCGAAAGTGTATCATTTTTTACCACGATTGGGGTCTAGCTGCAGCTAGACCCTTAGAGGGGCTTTTTCCGTTAGACGAAAAGATTACCTGATGTGGTGAACTTAGCATACCCCGACCAAGATTGGGGTCTCGCTGCAGCTAGACCCTTCATTGCGGCGTGCGATTGTTAAATCACAGACTTCTGATTCATTAATTTTATAGCAACCATAAAGAGGGTCTAGCTGCAGCGAGACCCTTGAATTTAAGCTATTGCTTGTGGTTATAAATGGTCTAGCTGCAGAGAGACCCCAATAAGGACGAAAAGATTTCAGGTTTTCCTCACCTTCGCGGCTCATTCTCTTATTAGTTCTCCCAGAACACTCAGATACCTGCATGGCGAGAATAACAAAAATAACACAGTAGCATTGATAAAATTGTTTATCAGAAAATATATATACTAATTACAGTATATTTTGCAAAAGATTTTATAATATATTGTGAATAGCATGGTTAAATTCCACATACTTTAATAATATGGTATGTTAAAGTATATAGAATCATTATTTAGTAAATGATTTACAAGAAAAAGTGGTATAGACTATTATTATTATATAGTTCGGCAATCTATGATAGTAAGACATACCGGATGTCAGGTTTATCAGCGGCCTCCAGGGCTATAGCGTCTCGCTGCAGCGTGACCGTTTGGTGCTATGACTGATTTCAGTAGATGTGCAGAAAAAAATTTATTTCCATGACCACACCAGGAATCGAACCCAGAACCTCATTGTACATTTCTGCATGGTAACGATGTCAGCCAAACATCCGAATGTTCCCAGGTAAATGGGCTGGAGGTCGTCTCTTTTTATACCTGCGGCCACAAGCACGGGTGACGGCATATTGGATGTCGTCCAATCCGCTAGCTTGGTTCCAAAAGATGGGATCGAGCTTTTGCACCAGCGCCGCGCTTCCAGTTTTCAGTTCCGTGGGGAGGAACGAGGATGCCACGTTTCCAATTTTTTCAATACCGTTCAGCCCTGTGACGCCGCGTCCGTTTGCGAATTGCGACCGTCCCATCGCCCATCGAAAAAGAAGCGCAGCCGCAGAGAGACCCCATAGCTGATACGAGCTGCCATATCGTTTCGACGTTTGCATGCTACCTGCTGGATTATAAAATCCTACGTTGATACCTGCCTGGTGCCGGAAGTTTACAAGGAAATCGGTCTGCTTTCGCCGCACAACGAAAAAAAGGTGAGCTTTTGCCGCATCCTGGATGGTAGGCTGACTAAAATTGTTCTATCAAAAACGGCAACTAAACAGCGCATGCACGCCGACGACACAGTTAGCCAGCTGGGCGAAGACATGTCCTTGCTGCCATCGCAAGAAACTCTATGTTGCAGCAAGAGTGATAAAAATGTCTGGCTTCCTTCTTTTCGTTGCTAGCTAAACCCTGCAGACATCTCGGTAGAGTCAGCTAAGCCGATCCTAATCCACATCTGGCATCCATCCCTTTAGTCTAGTTGCCATGGAGCGTTTCTTGGTCTCGCACATGTCGATCATGGTGGTGCTAGGCTTTCACTTGGGTCACCCTTTCCATGTTTGCTATGCCTTTGGTCTGGTTAGGTTATAGGTGTAGATGTGCACATACTGCATTTGCTGCGTTTCTAATCGGTGCTCCTGTTTGATGCTTTTTTTCCCCTTCATATCGTTTCGACGTTTGCATGCTACCTGCCGGATTATAACATCGGACGTTGCTACCTGCCTGCATAACGATAGTTTGCAAGAAATCTTCATTTTGCCGAAACACAAAAAAAGGTGATCTTTTGCCGCAACGTGGATGGTAGGCTGACTAAAATTGTGCTGCTACGTATCAATACATGTGGGGGGGTGCTGCTACGTATCAATACATGTGGGGGGGTGATGCTACGTATCAATACACGTGGGGGGGTGCTGCTACGTATCAATACACGTGGGGGGGGATGCTACGTATCAATACATGTGGGGGGGTGCTGCTACGTATCAATACATGTGGGGGGTGCTGCTACGTATCAATACATGTGGGGGGGTGCTGCTACGTATCAATACATGTGGGGGGGGCTGCTACGTATCAATACATGTGGGGGGTGCTGCTACGTATCAATACATGTGGGGGGGTGCTGCTACGTATCAATACATGTGGGGGGGGATGCTACGTATCAATACATGTGGGCGGTGCTGCTACGTATCAATACATGTGGGGGGGTGCTGCTACGTATCAATACATGTGGGGGGGGGATGCTACGTATCAATACATGTGGGGGGGTGCTGCTACGTATCAATACATGTGGGGGGGTGCTGCTACGTATCAATACATGTGGGGGGGGGATGCTACGTATCAATACATGTGGGGGGGTAGTTAGAATGCGGTGGGATATATTGCTTGAGAACACTGAAGGCTTGGAGCAATGAATTGCTTGGTTCATTAGAAAATAGGTTTACCCTTTATCAACGTTCCTCTCACCGGCTGCGCCGCCAGTGACCGTTGGGTGCAGACCGTTGGCCCGAGGCCGCACGATGACAGGTAGCTGCCTAGTCACTGCATCGTGCGATCACAAATCAATGCACGCTGCAGTACGGTCCCTATCTAGGATACTCTAGTACCGTCCAATGACAGGACACTACGTATACTGGGTACTGACATCTGTCACGTACCTCAGTACCCAAAGTACCTATCTAGGGAAACGTATGCGACTCGACTAGCATCCCTATCTGCATAGCCCACGTGGTATTTATATTCACATA
The DNA here is from genome assembly GCA_009746045.1 of Mesostigma viride. NCBI lineage: Eukaryota > Viridiplantae > Streptophyta > Mesostigmatophyceae > Mesostigmatales > Mesostigmataceae > Mesostigma > Mesostigma viride. The sequence continues at coordinate 6,581,448 of RPFO01000156.1, forward strand.
CCAACGTGGGTTTACAAGGCTTATTCATACGTTGTATTCACAATGCCTTTGAGACTTAGTCTACAGCAAAGCATGGAGACTAACTCCAGTATTGTTTTATTATTTATTTCTTAATGCAGGTCTGCACCCCCAACATTATTGTTATTGTTTTTAAGTTGATTAGGGGTACAAAAGAGACATGGCTGGTTGAGCCAGGTTGGTTACAGCTGGCTGTTCTGGCCAGGTGTTATATTGCACATTAAATAAGGTGTACACAGCTGGCTGGTTTGGCCAGGTACTGAAGCACACATTAAGTAAATGGATACAAAGCTTGTGTCCTCAAGCTGCAAATGGATACAAATCTGACCTAGCCAGCACTCACACCCCACAACGAATGTGTTGAATTTTATGGCGCCCAGCAGCTATCGCTGTGGTAAGGGGGTGTGGTGGTTGTGTACTGTGCTATGGCCAGTCATTTATTCAAACACTGACTCTGATATCATAGGGGTTCATGTTCTGAAAGAGGAGCTGGTACTGTTGGCCAGCAGCATCCCGCAGCTTCGTGAGAGCGTCTGCTGGGTTGTCCTCATCATCCACATGAGTCCAGCTGGAAAAATAGGTGGCCTCCTGTTTGAGGATCACCCAATCCAAGTCAGTGTGGACAGCAGCAGAGACAGATTTCTTGGTTAGAAAACTGATCACAGATTGGCTGTCAGTATAGAGATGTGAGATGACATTGCATGTGCTGCCTGCCTGGGTTTGTAGCCAGGTGAGCATGTGCTGCAGGGAACGAGCATGCAATGCAGCAGACACCACAGCACGACATTCAGCTGAGTTGCTGCTGCCAGGTTTTCTGCGGTGTAGCCTGCTGTACCAGGAAGTGAGGGACATGTAATCTGACCTGTTGGTGAGAAAAAACAGCCCTGATTCCCGTGCCCCCATCTGATTGATTGTTCTGCTCTCCATGGAGCTGTCCATGACACATTGGATGTGGATGTCTTCCATCAGATTCAGGCCATGGAGGATGAGGGGGGGACAGTCATTGACCAACTTCCTGATGTGACTGCATTTGATCTTGACTAGAACATCATGGGTGACCCTGCTGATGACAGCTAAGGGAGCCCCACAGATGGCTGACCACCACCCCAGTTTGCCCTGAACAGTGGCACACATATGTAAGGGGAGGTAGTTGTCCTGCAGCAGATCTAGACAATCTTGGATATATTCTGCAGGAGGGGAGAGAGAGCAGACCCACTGATCTGGCTGCCTATGCAGCTGCAACATGATGCCACAGAACTGGATGGGGGTTGTGCTCAATTCCACCTGTTTGCCAATCTCATATGATTCCTGGACCTGCTGAATAAAGGTTTCCACCTCAGCTCTAGGCCCACAAATGAGTTGGTCATCTCCATGCCACACAAAGAACAGCAGTCCAGAGGGGGTGGGTACAACAAAAAAGCATGGGTCCAGGTCATCATACGTGGCCTTGAGCTTTTTGAATACTTCCTCTGCTGAGTCTCTGAAAATTTTTGGGGCACTGACAAGCCCTTCCACCCCAATGTTGATGATAAGGTGGGGCTCATCAATATAAGGTTTCCACACAGCTGGGGTGTCTACCACGTACACCTTCCCTTTCCACACAGATTCAGCCTTTTCTGGGTCCCCCCTGAGGAAGGCCCTTTTAATATCAGTGGCTTTGCAGACATAGTCTTGGCCTGCATTGAGGTTGTGGAGGAAGAGGGAGAGCATGATCCTGAGTGAGGTTTGTTGCAGCCCAGGTGTGTATGTTTCCCCTTTTGGCAGTGTGGAGGTCCCCTTTAATTCTGTGACACATGGTCTGGCATGGAAGATTGGGGAGCCCACTTTTTGTGGTTTTTGTTTGAGAACAAATTTTAATCTGAGCTTTTTGGCTCCCTCTGGCACGTCCCATGAAGGGGTGACAGGCGGTTTGTATTGAGGGTTTTTGGGGTTGGGCAGGACCCATTCCTGCCTGGCTTGGTGGACAATGGCCATCAGCCACTTGGTAAACCCTTTTTGTGTTTTGCATTCTTGTATGACGTGGGAGATTTGGTGGGGTGAGTGCATGGCTATGTCCCACTTACCCAGCCCAAAGGCTGAGGGATGGAGGAACTGGCTGTGCACTAACTTGTCCAGATCAGGGATCTCCCCTGGTGCATACTGAGTGTTGACTGCCTTGATGACAGCATCCATACCAGGGACAATACTGGAGAGAGGGATTTTAAAGTGGTCCAGAGGAACTGCACCCACCCCTGTGACACTGAGCTCATTAGCTGAGATAAGCACCCCAGGATAGGATACAAAAGGTTCCCCCAACAAGGTGTTACCAGAGTACCCCTCCACCACCTGGAAGGGTGTCTGAATACCAAGTATAGGGAGCATCACTTGTCCCACTACATCCAGTGAGCTTTGGCCTGAGAAATCCTGCACCCGTGCCCAAAATGAAGGTGCAATCTCAAGACCAGGGATGGCTTGTGCACTGATCACACTGACCTGTGCCTGAGTGTCTATTGCCAGGGTCCAGGGGTCCTGACTAGTGCACACAGCTGAGACTTTTGCCAACCCTGCGGCCACAGCAGCTTGTTGCTTATGTGACCTGTGTAATGCTTGCAAGGCGACTGCCAATCTTGACCTCAGAGCGGGAGGGTTGGCAGACAATTTGGTGCCTTGGGGCTGAGCTAATGCTTCCAACCCAGCTACCTCGTGCCTGGTTAAGCAATCCCCAGGTTGTGAAGTGGGCCTGGCTTCACTGAGGGTGGAAGGGTTCACAGAGGGTGCTGTGGTGCTGTCAACAGCAGTAATTGGTGGCTCAGAGCTACTGCTGGGCATGCTGGAGTTGCCAGATAGAAGTAGTGAGTCCATGCTTAAAGACTCTTCCCCAGGCACGTCTGCCATGGGAGAATAATACTTCTTAATTCTATGACAGCTCACCCTGTGACGCTTCCCATTGATATTGTGCTTGACCTCCACGGTCTTGCTGTTTTTGGTAAATCCACGGATGGTAACTGGACCTAGCCAAGTTCCAACCTTACCAAAGCTGTTTTCCTTGTAATAGAGAACTTGATCACCTTTTTGGAATACTGGCCTGGAATGGGTTTTATCTTTTTCTGCCAGTTTTGCTGAGGTTTGTGCACGTGCAGTGTTGTACAGTGCTATCACCTCTGGGGGATATACACCTGCCTGCAGGCCTGCTGGGATTACTTCACCCCACGTGGCATGCAAGACAGGTCTCATGTTTAGGGTTGTGCACATTTCATGACACCAGAGTGCCCTGTCACAATAGACCCCTGAAGTAGCATCCTTGGAAGGATTTTTGGCTAGTAGGGTTTTGACAGATCTGATGGTTCTTTCAATGACCCCCTGACCCTCATGATCTTCCAGCCCAGCAATCTCTATTGCTTCACACCCTTCCAGGTCAGTCAGACAAGAAAATTGTTGATCAAGCAAAATTCTGTCAACTGGGTAGAATCTGGGTAAAGCAATCATGAGTGCAACACGTAGCTGCCCTGCAGACATGCCAGGTAGGGGTTCCATTACTGTGAACCTGGACCATGAGTCTTTTAGGATCAGGTAGGGTTGGACATCTTTGTTGATGTGCATCACATCCCCCACTATCATGCCCCTATTGGTGGAAGGAGTTGCAGTATGCCATTTTTGAGGTTTGGGGCTATTGAACTGACATTCTTGACAGTGTTGTCTAGCCAGTTTTACTGCATTCCTGAGTTGTTTTCCCATGCTACTACCCCCCAGCCGTCTGGCCAGTTCCTCAGCCACTGTTTCATGACCCATGGCTAGGTGCAGCTGATGAGCAAGCTCCTTGATATCTATGGAGTTGTCAACAGTAGGGGTTAGTGCTTTTATGTAAGGTTCCAGAACAGGGTGTTGGGAGGACAGTAAGGTTGCTGCCTCAAAATCAATTATGCCCTGGTTGCCATCCCCAATGGTAATGAGATCATCATCCTCAGAGTACATAAGGTGAGTGAACTCACATTGATTTGGGTAGCGAGGCCTGTTGCAACGGCTGCCTGGAGGCCCCAGGGGATGACGTGCGTGCCAGCAGCCCGGGCAGAGATCCACCCCGTTGGCCAGGGAGTCGTTGTTGGGGCAGTTGTGCCGTGCGTGCCCTCGTTGGAAGCACCTCAGGCACCTTATGGACCCCCCAGGGTTGCCAGGCTGGTTGTTGTTGTTGTTGTTGTTGTTGTTTCCCTGCTGGGACCGGTTCTGGCCCTGCTGGGACCTGTTGTTGTTGTTGTTTTGGCCCTGTTGGGACCTGTTGTTATTGTTGCCCTGCTGGGACCTGTTGTTGTTGTTGTTGTTGTTGTTGTTGGGGTTGCCATGCAGGGGCACACGGTGCCACGTGTTGCCACGCCCCTGAGAGCCACTGCCCCCTTGGTGGGAGGACTTGTGGGTCTTGGGTGCCCCCCCTGGCTGGCCTGCCCCTTGCGTTTGTGGCCTTGGACACCCTGGACCTTGGGGTCCTGGGCCTGGTTGTTGCCAGTACCCAGGGGGTCCACTGCCTCCTCGATATAGAGCATGGCAGCTCTGAAGTTGTCCCAGAGGGACTTGAGGCCTGTAAGCAGGGTAGCCAGGACAGAAGGTTGCAAATTAGCTTTTGTTAGCCAGGTGTGGATGAGATACCTTGGTTGGAGCTTGAGAAGCTCAAGGTCTTTCTCAATCATTACCCTGTATGTTTTTGCATCCCCAGAGAGGTTATTCTTGTTCACCTTATATGCAGCAAGCCAGTTGAAACGTTCTACTGCTTCCATGTGGTTATTGGTAAGCACTAGCTGTTTCAGATCAGTGATAAAGGTAGGCCACTGTTCAATGGCTGCTTCAGGTGTCAGGGTACGTTCCTGATAGGTTTGAATCAATGCTCTGATTGCAGGAGATGATTGATGGAATGTGGAGGAGGCCCTGAGAGCCTTAAACTGATGTCTAAGGTTAAGACCTTCCATCCCATACTCCAAAGCAAAAACAAATTGCTTAGCTTGTTCAACAGTGTGACCCTCAGGCAAGCCAGCAATATTGATTTTGGATTCCTTTTTATGAGGGTTAAACACACCTGTGAGAGGGGGGTTGGCCCTCAAGAAGCTGTCGGTTGCTTGTTGCAGGCGGGTGGGGTCCAGGTTGATGGTCCCCCGCTCATACCGCGACATCAGGGCGCGCAGGCCCTCGACAGTTTGCAGCTGGTTAGCTGTTAACTGCTGATCTTGCAACGAGGCCAGCTGGGCCTGGAGAATGGCGAGCTGTTCCAGGACATCCCCGCTCCTTGGGGGGGCCTCAGCAGGCCTGTTGGGTGCCTGTGGCACCTCTGCACCTCCCCCCAGGGCCTCCTGGGGTCCTGGCCACCCCCCCTGGTTTGGGAGGGGGCCCCAACCCACAGGGCGAACCTGGGGTGGTGGGGGAGGGGGAGGGGGGGTCATGGTGGCCCTGGGGGAGCCCGGGGGTGTCCGGGTAACCCCACTGGGTCCAGCCCCATCGGTGGAGGGGCGGGCAGGGGTGTCTGCCTCTGCTCTCCTCCTGGCCTCCTCCCGCATGAGACGCTTCATCTCCTTGCGTACCTCATGCTCCCGGAGGGCTGCCTGAAAAGCAGCCTCATCCTCGGGTATGTCAGGGAGTGGTTCTCCCATGATCATAGCAGGCCGGACTGGACAGTCCGCCTCTTTGCCCTTCCTCGCGCCCAGGGCCAGCAGTCCCTCCTTGTACTGCAGGGGTTGGGGGGGAGAGGGTTTCTTGCTGGTGGTTTCCAGCGGGGGGGCTTCTTCAGCTACCACCCCATGTTTGGCCAAGATGGCCTCCGTGACCCTGGCTTGGGTGATGGAGGACATGGTTTTAAAGTGTGCTGACCGAGCAAGCTCGGCCAGGTCTTGACTGTCCGCATAGTCCATGGGATAGTCAGCATTTTTTAAGAGGTCACGTAACCGCTGGGTGGCCTCGCGGTACGCGTCCGCCATCGCCTGGTGGGTAGCCAGGCGACGGGCGGCTTCCTCTTCATATTCTTGCCGCTTAGCGGCGAGCCGAAAAGCCGCCTCTCGGCGGACCTCTCGGTCCCGCTGCCGCGCTCGGCGTTCTTCATTTGCCACCAGCGCGGCCTGCTCGACCGCCAGGAGCGCTGGGGTAAGATTGATCTCAGTCTCCCCATCGGGGAGACTGGCAGTGTCGGATACCTCATCGTCGGACATTGGTTGTCCGGCGATGGGTTCCACAGGTTTTCGCACCACCCGTGCGAGTTTAATACTCTCCATGTCCTTCTTCTTGCGAAGAAGGGACGCAGAGGGTCGCCCAAACGTTAGCTCAATGTGGTTATGTCCCTGGGCGAAAGGGACATTAAGGTTTGATGTGGCGGGACGAAAGGTAATCGTCCCGTCCGGTGCCACCGAGGCCGTCTGACGGGGCATACGCTCCCGAAGAGATGGCAACGTGGGGCCGGACTGTGGAGCCTCAGTGGGGTTTACCACCGAGGTCTCCGCAGCCATGGCCGCGCCAGCCGTGGTTGCGGCTGGGGCGGCCGCCGGAGTCGAGGGTAAGCCGGTCTCCCCGGGGGGAGCCGTCTCGGCCTCCGGCCTCGCAGGGGAGGGGGGTAGGTCGGTCGGCTTTGCAGCCGCCGTCCCCTCGTCCTGGCAACCATTGTGAGTCTTTTTGTTCTTTTTCTTTTTCTTGGAAATGGCCGCATCGCCAGCCGGCTTCTTGTTGTTGTCTCTGGGCATCCGCCGATCCTGCCCATCATCATCCTCGTTGTAGGTAAGCTTCTTAGCGACATTCTTGTTCGTGATAGCCATGGTAGCAAATAAAATTCAAGTTAGAATGCGGTGGGATATATTGCTTGAGAACACTGAAGCTTGGAGCAATGAATTGCTTGGTTCATTAGAAAATAGGTTTACCCTTTATCAACGTTCCTCTCACCGGCTGCGCCGCCAGTGACCGTTGGGTGCAGACCGTTGGCCCGAGGCCGCACGATGACAGGTAGCTGCCTAGTCACTGCATCGTGCGATCACAAATCAATGCACGCTGCAGTACGGTCCCTATCTAGGATACTCTAGTACCGTCCAATGACAGGACACTACGTATACTGGGTACTGACATCTGTCACGTACCTCAGTACCCAAAGTACCTATCTAGGGAAACGTATGCGACTCGACTAGCATCCCTATCTGCATAGCCCACGTGGTATTTATATTCACATACCAACGTGGGTTTACAAGGCTTATTCATACGTTGTATTCACAATGCCTTTGAGACTTAGTCTACAGCAAAGCATGGAGACTAACTGGGGTGCTGCTACATATCAATACACGTGGGGGGGGGATGCTACGTATCAATACATGTGGGGGGGGGATGCTACGTATCAATACACGTGGGGGGGTGCTGCTACGTATCAATACATGTGGGGGGGGGCTGCTACGTATCAATACATGTGGGGCGGTGCTGCTACGTATCAATACATGTGTGGGGGTGCTGCTACGTATCAATACATGTGGGGGGGTGCTGCTACGTATCAATACATGTGGGGGGGGATGCTACGTATCAATACATGTGGGGGGGGATGCTACGTATCAATACATGTGGGGGGGGGCTACTACGTATCAATACATGTGGGGCGGTGCTGCTACGTATCAATACATGTGTGGGGGTGCTGCTACGTATCAATACATGTGGGGGGGTGCTGCTACGTATCAATACATGGGGGGGGGATGCTACGTATCAATACATGTGGGGGGGGATGCTACGTATCAATACATGTGGGGGGGGATGCTACGTATCAATACATGTGGGGGGGGGCTGCTACGTATCAATACATGTGGGGCGGTGCTGCTACGTATCAATACATGTGGGGGGTGCTGCTACGTATCAATACATGTGGGGGGGGATGCTACGTATCAATACATGTGGGGGGGGGATGCTACGTATCAATACATGTGTGGGGGGGATGCTACGTATCAATACATGTGGGGGGGTGATGCTACGTATCATTTATTTATTCATGCCATCACCCCCCCACATTTAATGATTAATGCCATCACCCCCCAACATTCATTTATTCATGCCATCACACCCCCACATTCTTTTATTCATGGCAGCACCCCCCACATTTATTTATTCATGCCATCACCCCCCACATTTAATTATTAATGCCAGCACCCCCAACATTCATTTATTCATGCCATCACACCCCCACATTCTTTTATTCATGGCAGCACCCCCCACATTTATTTATTCATGCCATCACCCCCCCACATTTAATTATTAATGCCAGCACCCCCCAACATTCATTTATTCATGCCATCACACCCCCACATTCTTTTATTCATGGCAGCACCCCCCCACATTTATTTATTCATGCCATCACCCCCCCACATTTAATTATTAATGCCAGCACCCCCCAACATTCATTTATTCATGCCATCACACCCCCACATTCTTTTATTCATGGCAGCACCCCCCCACATTTATTTATTCATGCCATCACCCCCCCACATTCTTTTATTCATGGCAGCACCCCCCACATTTATTTATTCATGCCATCACCCCCCCACATTTATTTATTCATGCCAGCACCCCCCCACATGCATTTATACATAGCATCCCCCCCCCACATGTATTTATACGTAGCTCCCCCCCCCCAAATGTATTTATACGTGGTCGTAAGGGTCTCGCTGCGGGTAGACCCTCGGAATTTTGTTTTTGTATTGACGTAAGGGTCTCGCTGCAGCGAGACCCCAAGGAATGTCAATTTTTCATGTTTTCATGATGGGGGGGTCTTTCTTTTCTCACCCTTAAAATGATTTGTTTTTGTATCGGTGTTAGGGTCTCGCTGCAGCGAGACCCCTACGAATGTCGACTTTTAATGTTTGCAAGATGGGAGGGGGCTTTCTTCGCTCACCCTAAAAATGATTTGTTTTTGTTTGACGTTAGGGTCTCGCTGCAGCGAGACGCCAAAGTTTTGCATTAAACTAAATGTCCCTTTTAGAATCCACGAAAGGGTCTAGCTGCAGCGAGACCCTCCCCATCGTTTTTCTGCCGGCGATTCAGATTCTGAATGACATTTGTGAAACTTGCTTTTTTGATATTGTTCTGCAGATGTCGTCCTCCTATTCCGATTCTGTCAAGGCCACTCCCGTTTCACCCAAGATGACGTCGAACACCTCGCCGGACCGAACGGCAACGGAGGCGTTTCCTCCGTTGCAGTTCGGTCCCGTAAATGCTCTGGCGAGGTCCCCCCCACCGAGTCCCCCTTGCCCTCCAAGTCCAACTTGCCCCCCAGCGAGTTGGACAGAATTATACCCCCCAACTCTCTCGCTGCTGCGTCTCGCGCTCCGTCCCGCTCTCCGCCCCGTAAGTCTCCATCGCCGCCCCCCAAGTCGGCCGGAGCTACTGCGTCCCGCTCGCCGCCCCGCAAGTCCCCCAAGTCCCCCGCAACTGCGACCCGTTCGCCGAACCGCAAGTCCCCCTCTCCGCCCAAAGTTCCCCCCGCTACCGCGTCCCGCTCTCCTTCTCGCAAGTCCCCCTCGCCGTCAACCAAGAACCCCGCAACTGCGTCCCGCTCGCCGTCCCGCTCTCCTTCCCCCAAGTCCCGCTCGCCGCCACCCAAGTCCCCCGCTTCTGCGTCCCGCTCGCCGTCCCCCAAGCATTCCAGTTCTAAGCGTAAGCCTGCGGCCGAGTGGGTAGAGGAAGACGACCGCACCAAAGAGCTCAGGAAGCTGAGGAAGTCTATCAGTGAGCTTGTTGAGGAGGACGAGCGCGATCAGACTAACGGGAGGCCTGAAGACCTGGAATCGCCGGTTCGGGAGTCGCGTCAGAAGCGGTTGTCCGATTTGTTAGCAATGGCCGCAAGCTTTGCTGACGAATACGCGGCTCTCGACAAGAAGGACAAGGAGAAGGAGAAGGCGGAGAGGGAGGCCATCGAGAAGGCGGAGAGGGAGAGGGTGGAGAGGGAGGAGAAGGAGAGGCTGGAGAAGGCGGAGAGGGAGGAGGAGGAGAGGGAGTACAAGGAGAAAAAGGCTGCCCAGGAGAAGGAGCACAGGATCCTGGTGGCGAAGCAGAAGGAGGAGGCGAAGAAGAAGACGGAGGCGGCAGCGAAGGAGCTTCGTGCGGAGGAGGCCGCTCTTTTTTTGCAGATGCGACAGGAGAGGATGAAGGCGGAAGAGGCCGCGAGGAAGATGGAGGAGGAGGCTGCGAGGAAGGAGGAGGAGGCTGCGAAGGCAGTTGAGGGGGAGAAGGACGAGAACGGGAGCCCACCCCTTCTTCACGAAGGATTTTCAGTCGATTATCAGGTATGTTTATTAATGTGAGACGTACATTTTTCAGATGCATGGCTTGAACGGCGTGTGTGTATCGTAGAAAGGGTGGGATTTTATGTCATACATTGATCGTAAGGGTCTAGCTGCGGAGAGACGTTGACCTAGGAGTTAAGGTTGTTGACGACGACGGTGTGTGGCCTTTTTTTTACTCTTGTTGTCTGCAGCCCGACACGCTGGCCATTCTGAAACAGTACCTGGCTCAGGCTGAGTCTGAGTCTGGGGCGAGTCGTAAAGCCGAAAAGGGCTTGATCGGCTTGATCCGCTTTCTTTCGGCCGAGATAGCGTTTGCAGAGAAGTCCGGTGTCGTCGTGGACCGTCCGGCGTCGCCAGACATAATTTGGAAGAACGACCGCTGCGGCCAGCTTGCTTTGTTCGGAGCCACACTGCGAGCCATTCATGGGAAGAGGGTCGTTGGTGACGACATTTATGAGGTTTTGAAGATCGCGCAGTCGTGCATCCTTAATCTGAAGGAGGATGTCGGACGTTACTTTCCCCGTCGTGCTTTAATATGGTCGACGCTCTTTGATGAGGTTGAAAAGTTCGAGGTCCACATTGGCGTCACATGCATCGAGGCTTCCTATATGGAAACCTTGAAAATCACTGCGTTGCATCAGCTCTTTAAACTCATGACTGGAGATATGAAAGCGGATTCGAGGGCTTCACTGTCGGAAGATGAAGTGTTTGATATTGTCAGGCAAGGATTTGTTGACATGTCCAACAGTGACTTTATCGTAATTGTGCCGGGAAGAATGAATGAAGGAGGATTGGAGGTGCGCGCACATGAAGTGATCGCGCATTTGGACATGGCAAGAGACCACTTACTGCAATCTTTTGTTAAGTGGCGGACTGACTTTCTTGTCAGCCCGGACGCCAGCCTTTCGCGGGAAGCGGTCGCTTTCTTTTTGGATTGGGCTGGACAGGTGATCCAAAGTTTCCGGCACCGGGAGGACTTCCATGTTATTCAGACATATAAGCCACACCGGGAAATCGTCCAGGAATGGTTGGATCAAATCTCGTTGGTTGATTGTCTCCAGAGTATCCGAACCAAGTTAGACACGGAGTGGTCTGATTTAGAGGCGGGAGGCCATTGGCAGTCCCTCGAGTTGTTCTTCGAGGCGGAATTGAGGCGGCAACTGGAAAAGGAGAGAGCCCATCAAGTGCCGATATGGCCTTTGGGGAAGATTTTGAGGAGGTGGAAGTTCTACGTTTCTGTACGTTAACTTGCCGATATCGTTTATCGATTTGGGTTGTTTCCATTCCCTGAATAGGGCTCTATATGCTGACCAACCTTCATGGTTTGTCCTGTCATATCATGCAGGGGGGCTCCATGCCAGGGGACGTATCGGAGGATTTACCTAATTTGTCAGACTTGGTTGATAAGGTGGGTGCTTGTCCGTCGAGTTTCCACGAGCATCTTACATGGGGTCTAGCTGCAGGTAGACCCTCACCCTTTTATTGAGACTGACATCTTCGGCTAATTTCAACGGTGCCCCCAACCAATCTGTTGTCTTTTTTCAGGGGGCGGCTGCGGCGATGGCTGTTGACAGTGCTGGTATTTGGTCTGGACTCGAGATGGAAATGGTAAGCATTAAACGATATCCGGATGTCTGCATTTCGCCTTAAGTTTTAGTGAGCGCATTATGCGAAATATACAAATGTCGACTAATTTTGATTTCCAATGAGCTGTCGTATTCGTTGTTGACAGGCGGGGGGTTTGGCCTCAGCAGGCGCTGCCGGAGAGGAAGAAAACGCTGGAGGAGATGAGGATGGGGGGGATGAAAACGCAGGAGGAGATGAGGATGGCGGAGACGCTGAGGAAGAAGTGGCTGCGCAGGTACGTTCATCCGCCGCGATTTCGGTTGATTTTTTTCGTGCTGAGGGGTATCTCCGCAGAGAGACGATGGTGCAACAATCGAACTGAGGTCAAGTCCCTTGTTGTTGGTTTTTTTTTGTCATGCAGGCGGGGGCTGTCGCTGGGGGTACTGCGGGGGGGAAGGCGGCGAAGCCCCCATTGACTGAGCATGAAAGGGAAAAGCTGGATTCCCGCAAGAAGGTTGCGAAGGATCATATTATTGCTGTTGGCCTGATCATGCTTAAGTCTCCGCCCGATGGCGTCGATTCGGAGGGACCTGCGGGGTCCGAGTTTCGCAAGTACCTGACACGACTTGAGGCGGAAGTCGATGCCGATTTCGATACGGAGGTGTTGGGTGCCGCTACCTTTCAGAGTGAATTGGCACATGAATTTGTAAATCTGGTGAAGTCGAAAGCCAACAAGAATTTCAAGTGGCAGCCTAAGGAGTACTCAGAGGCAAAGGTTGAGAAGATCGATAAATTCATGAAGGCTGATTTTCGTCGTCGGGCCGCTGAGGGAAAAAGGGCGCTGAATGCGGTGGCAAAGGCTAACAGTAAGAAGAACGCGGAGAAGAAGGCGGCGGAGAAGGAGGCGAAGAAGGCGGAGAAGGAGAAGGCTAAGGAGGCCAAGAAGCAGCAGAAAACTGGACAGGTACGATTGTTGTGAAAATTTAGACCTCTCGCTGCGGGTAGACGCTGACTGGCTGCGGGACTTGGTGTTTAGTGTCAGTAAGGTATTATTCCAACAGAACTTTGTTCGTCCCTGAACAGGATGTCGTGGTCGGCCTAAAGATTACTGACTTGAGCAAATCCTGCGGTCCTTTTCGATTTTTTACTTCAGGATGACGGGGGGGACGAAGACGCCACGGTGGAGAAGAAGTTACCTGGTCATGACGCCGTGTTCGCGCTGGTGAAGGATATGCTCAAGTACTGCTCGAGTAGGCGGATGGCGGACGTCGATGACCTGCCAAACTGGCCCGAGTTCTCCCCCTTTCTTGAGCTGCTCCGGTCACTCAACAAGCTTTTTAAGGAGGGGGTGCTCACGAGCAGTGGGAACCCGGACACCGACCCTATCATTGAAAGCTGGAAGCCTTCGAAAAAGGTCGACTCGAACAAGGAGGTCAGGGACCAGAACATCCGGAAGGCCAATACTCTCAGGGAAACGCGTTGGATTCGGCCGGCCGATTTTAAGCAGACCGGATGTTTCAGTATGCGGATCCAGACGGTCAACGCGCTTATTTTGCCAGAGGCTTTGAGGCAGCGGCGTTTAAACCTTGAAACCATTAAGGAGAACGGCCGCATTCTCCTCAATGCGCGGGACAACGCCTTGCACTTCAAGGTTGTTGTCCCGGTCTGGCAGTTCCCTTTCCAGGCGCTTGCCGAATCTCAACCTGACCTGTTCGACAAGCAAATCTTGTGCATGCCGGATTTCGTCAAGTGGCTGAAGCATCACCACGGCGCCAAGATTGACGCGGAGGATGTGGGGTCCAGGTACTTCCGGCCCCTTTCGGATACTGAAGTCGACGTGTGGCTTAACACGGAGTCCACCACCTCTTTCCTCGCGAGAGGACTTGAGTGGCGTACCTACGCCAGGCAGAGTGAGATCGTACGTTATACGCGTTATACGGTCACGGTGGAGTATAATGTATAATACGGTATAATACGGTATAATACGGTATTATACGTTTTCGTACGGACACACTCAGAATACTCTGATTTTACACATTTTAAGACACCCACCATCAATCCACATGTTTTTAACACTGTTTTGGACATAATCCAAGGTTGCCCTACCCTCGGCTATACTCTATACGGTGGATATTGTGGACACGATCGATGTATTGCATGTAATACTGACAATGTAAACGTGCGCAAGCATAATTGTGTGTATGTGTATATATGTGGCTTTATATTGGTTATGTTTACTTGGGTGCCTTCACTTTGATGCAAGTAATTATATATTTTAATATATATGTGGCTGTGCATGCACGCAAATACTACAGTAGTATACAATTAATGCATGTAGTATGTTTGCATGGTGCGATGCTATGTGAATATACTGAGCTGCATGTGACTACAGGTGTGTGACTCGTGGTGTGCATTAATTAATTAATTAACTGAATTAATTAATTAATATTAATTAATCTCGTGTCCCCGTTGGGGAACCACGGAGGCTAAACAGGTGGGGATGTGATAAGTAACTCACATATTCTCACCTTCCATACAACAACCTTGTTTTCCAGCAGGCTGAAGAGCATGACAGGCGTCTATGAGCTCGCCAGCTCCTTGCAACGGTGATGCCGCTCCCAGGCAGCTAGGGTCCTTGACTACGCAATATAGAATGTCTACCGTGTGAAAACCTCCATACAGGAAGCGTAGCAAAGCCAGATAACTGCCCGATCAATTCTGGGTAGCTTTAGGAAGCATGGCATACGCAGCGTAAGGAAAACCATTGAAAGCTGCGGAAAATCTGATAGCACAACTGCAACAAGTGGAGAACAAAATAGCAAGAAAAACCCAGAAACGGCGCAAAAAGTTTCATGCCAGGTTCATTAAGAGCGCAAACAGACTGGGCGGTGACATGCGGCAAATCAACGTACCACGGCCGGCATTATTTCCTACCCAGGCGCGCAAGAAAAGCCAGCCAGCCATGGATGGATTAACCGCGGATCGCGCAGGCCTGAACGAAATCATTTTAGAAATGACAGGAAATGGCCGCAGATCGAAGATGCTTAGGTTATTTTCATGGTGTCCGTTACTAAACGGCTCTTGCTGCATCAAAATAACCCACGAATGTCGAGTTCTACCGTCGCAGGCACACATGCTTATAGATTATTCATCGCGGCCAAATTGACGTTGGATGAGACCCCCGTGCAAATCTGTACCAACAAAGGCAGCGAATTTGCAAATAGTGCAGATCTTGCTATGAAACATCATAATAGAACATCACTTTTAACCATCGGCTTAATTTTTTCGCCTGTCGCCCGCCGGATTAGCCATATTTTAACGGAACGCACGTCGCCATGGCCACCTCCGCACGGTGCGCGCACTGTGCACCACAATGTCAAAATAAGATCGCGTCGAATTGTGAAAGTTCAGACGGGTCAGTACTTATAGTAGAGATACGAAATCTGTGGCTTCAAATCGTTGCCCTGTCGTTCTGGCATCCTAGCCGCGCAAAACGTAAAAAAAACGCGGAAAACACGGCATTATACGGTATTATACGGTATTATACGTCATTATGCGCTAGAACGTATTACGTATGAAAAATCATACGCTAAAAGCCAGCGTATTACGTATTATACCGTATTATACCGTATTATACGGCGTATGATCTCACACTGACGCCAGGGTGGACGAGGTGGCCGCAGTTTTGCCTCAGGAGATCGAGGGCAGTCGGGTTGTGTTCAACCTGCTGTGCAATACTGCGATGAAGTCCTACGATCCGAAATTTTTTGAGGAACGGGTACCGGTACCGTATCTGGTTCTCCGGTACGCGGTGGTGGATGGGAACCACTACTTTAAGGGGTTAAAGTCGTTTCTCAGGGGGCCGGATGGCGGGTGGGGAGAGGTTCGGGCAATGATGTGCGAGGGTGGGGCGGAGTCCAATTTCGCAAATACTCCTAAGGAGGCGGAGCAAGCATTCCAGGACCTGTTGCGGAAATTCCGTGGTGGTTACATGGGTACGAACGTCATTCTTCTCAAGGGTGGCGACCTGCTCCCGTCGTGGAGTGAGCTGCGAAATCTACCTAAGGCAAAAGAAGATGTAAGCTATCTATTTTGGCAGGGTCTAGCTGCGGGTAGACCCTCGGAATTTTCGTGGTTGTTTTTTGTGTGCGCTTCAAGTTTTTTGCGAGGGTCTCGCTGCAGCTAGACCCTCTCCTTTTTTTTGTTGGAATTTTCGTTGCGTATTGTCGGCCGTTTCTTTTTCGAATTTTGTTAGGGTCTATCCGCAGCTATACCCCTCGCCTTTTATGACTGAGTTTTGTCGTTGCTCGCTCGATGTTAATTGATGTCGCAGGCGGTGCTGACCGGCAAGCTGGAGAAGCTGTTCGACATCGCCAAGGGGGCGAATTCGGAGGACTTAGCCGTGGCGGATCGTACGCTGGGCCAGGCGTTGCTTGACGTGTGGAACTACAACAAGCTATATCTATACGGCAAAGTCACGCGTGGGAAGGGCCACTATATTGCGGATGGCCACTACACCAATCTGCTCACGTACATCCTCCCGGCTATGCGGCAAGCGGGGGGAAGGGAAGGGAATGTGGAGCCGGCAGCGGTGGATGTACACGAGGAGGAAGCAGAAGGAAAGAAAAAGCCGGCCCACAGCATTGCTTCAGTGCATTCCGCTTACAGTCGCACGCTGGCCAACACGTTTCTCCGTCTGACACAGGAGCAGACTGATGATCCTGCCTCAACGAAACCCGCGCCTGAGGAGGTGATGATGCAAAGGTGCAAATTCGCCAATGCAGAGGGGGAGAAGAAAGGCCAGAAGGTCTCTTGGACTTCTTTCAGGAACTTGGCCAGCCTTCCTATGATGGACGCCGTGATCGATTGCATCATGAGCTGCCAGGTTGGACCGGAAAAGCTCACCAAGTTGGTGGAGATCGCCAAGGATGTGCTGGAGTGCCTGCGGCTGACCATTTGCGCCAGATTCAAGGAGGATGAGACGCTGGAAGCGCAATGCAAGGACGCAAAGGGCAAGGAGTTTGTGGCGTCTCATATTTTCGAACTCGTCTTCAATCTCCATCCTCTCGCTCGGCCGGTCGGCAGGAAGGAGATTGTGGCCAGATACCGGGAATTTTGGGATGTGGCCGTCATCATAACGAGGAACATCGCCTACCTTCTTAAAGCCAAAAAACACGCCGCACATCTGAGGATTCCGAGAAAGGATATCAGTAATGGCAAGATCGACTTTCAGGAGATTCTGCTAAAAGAGAGCGAGGACAAGACGGTGGGTTTGGCACTTTTGGCTCCGGAAGCGTTCAGGAAGTACGCTCCAAAAGTTGGATTACTCGAAGGGGGGGTGAAGGAGGCGGCGATGAAGGGGCCGGTGAAGGGGCTGGAGAAGGGAAGGGAAGGGGAAGGAGACGGAGGCGAAGAAGGAGAAGGGGCGAAGGAGGAGGAGGAGTGGGACGTGAAGTATGAGTGGCAGAGTGTGGACTGGGGCCGTCGCCGGGTCTGGTTTTGCTGTCAGGAACTAGACGGTGATGATGATGACAAGTCGCTCGTCAAGCAGGTGGCAGGCGAGGTTGCCTCAGCTTCAGCCCGCCCCTTTCCCTTGGGCAGGTCCCTTCCGTGCCTGAGCCTGCTGAACTTGGCGAACATTTGGGGTGATAAGTGGAGTAACTTTCAGTCCAGGTGGTGGGCGTTCGGTCCTTGCCCGCCAGAATCGGACATTCCCCAACCGGGCGGGATGTACGATCATGTGCTGAAGGCTTGCGCCCACGAGTTTTTCTCCAGGTTCGAACCGATGGTGATCGTGTTTGGTACCGAGACGGAGATTAAGGGGTTTCAAGAGATAGTGGAAAGGATCGGGAAAGGGAGTGAATTGTGGGAGCGGCTTGAACAGGGGGAAGGTGATGGGGGGCCTAGGCTCGGAAGGGCGAAGAAGCGAAAAGCTTCCCACGAAGCTGGGGGATCGTCCGCCGTGGTGGAGAGGGATGACCAACAGTTGTTGGAGGGAGGGGATGGAGGGGATGGAGGTCCGGCAGGAGGGTCTAACCGCGGAGAGACCCCCGTCGAGGTCAGAACGCAGCAGGCCGAACAGATGACGGGGCCTGAAGGTGATTCGGATCCGCCTGCGGCGAAGAAGCCCGCTTCTCAAGTGACTCGACGGGCAGTCGTGTCACTTGTTGAGGATGATGGAGGTGGGCCTTCCAAGCCTGCCGCGCCGCAGCCCGTTTTTCAGGTTCCGAAGAAGCAGCTTCGGGTTCCCCCGGCGACTCTGCCCACCCCGGCGCCTCTGCCCAGTTCTCAGGTACCGAAGAAGCAGCTTCGGGTTCCCCCGCCGACTCTGGCCATTTCTCAGGTACCGAAGAAGCAGCTTCGTAAGCCAGTTGTGGCAGTGGCTGATTCGGACGACGATGCTGAGGAGGAGGAGGAGGAGGAGGACGACGATGCTGAGGAGGAGGAGGGGGAGGAGGAGGAGGAGGAGGAGGAGGAGCAGCACGTTGCTACCAAGAAATCCGCCAAGGGTGGGAAGGCTGCGGAGCACGTTGCTTCCAAGAAATCGGCCAAGGTGGGGAAGCCTCCCAAGCCTGCCCTGCCTCAGAAACGGCGTCGAAAAGCAGTTGTGCTTTCAGATTCGGACGATGAGGAGGAGAAGGAGGAGGAGGATGGCGGCGGAGAGGAGGAGGACGGGGGAAAGGAGCGCGTTGCTTCCAAGAAGTTACCCAAGACCGCGAAGACTGCCAAGGTTGCCGAGCCCGCCAAACCCGCCCCGGCGCCTGCCCCCCACCCCCAGACGGGGTCTACCTGCGAGCAGAGGTCGAAGGAAAAGGCCAAAAAGGGTAAGAAAAAATCTGCGAGTGAATTCTGGTATGTAGAGTGTTTTGATTTTTTACGGTTGGCAGTCCGATTTCTACTAACTCGATTTTAGTCATGCGTTGATGGCATGATCGGTTTGCTCGCAGGTAATGAGGATGTGGAGCAGTTACTTCGCTTGGCTAATGTGGCGGTGGGCTTCGGACCAGCGGCTGTACATGCTGACACTTCCGGACGGGAGGAGCCTAAGGGGGCGGAAGACAGTCAGGCGGGCGATGAGGATGATGACAAGCCCACGTTGGAAATGAGACTTATGGACGGGGAAATGGGGTTCGGAGCACCAGAGGCCTTTTGGTGTGATGGGTGGACTTTAGCCATTATGCAAGCAGGGAACAAGGATACGGCTACGCCAATGTATGCCAAGCTAGAAGACGTCATGCTTTATGGGCAGGTGTCTGGATACGACACCAAGTGGAGGGACGTCGCATTTAAGTTTTTCGCTGAGGGGGAGAAGGGAGGGAAGTTGAAGAACAAGTTGTGGTGGATGCCGCTGGACTACGCGATGAAGGTGGTAAAGCTGACGGATGGCAAGAGCTGGAAGGATGTGGAAGTCTGGGCGCCTGCAAAGGAGATCGATAAGAAGAGGAGGAACTCGAAAACGGAACAGCAGATCGCGGAAGCGAAATTACGGAAGAGGCCCTCGAAAGTGTGAGGGAAAGTTAGCACTTGGACATGCGCTGGCAATGCTCGTCCTATGGTTAATACAAAGGTTAGGATGATGTCGAGTCTCTCCACGTAAAATTTACATGAATTACTAACTTTCAAGCCTCTCGATGTGGAATGTACGCTCAAATTGACATGAATTAAGCATTATGACACCAAATTAGCTCGAAAATACGCGATCGGACGCCAAATTCGCGCGAAAAAAAGATATCGGACGATTGAAACTAGCGTTTTTTTCTTGCAAAATGCGCCAAAAATGACCCCATTCCGCGTGGGACCACCCGCCTTCTTGGTGAGATTAAGCTGGTCGCCCATCGCCTTCCCCGCGCGCGGGGTAAGGCCACCAGGGCGCCCCCGTTTCTTCTCATCTTGAAGAGCCCGGTGGACAAGCTTTCGTTTCTCAGACGCCGCAAGCGGCTCGAGAAGACGTACTCGATCCCTTCATCTTGAACGACGACTTTGAACACCCTGGCGCAGCAACAACGGCGACGCCAGAGATGCCATGCACCAGCTATAGCCTAGCCATGTATACCTTCCACCCCATATGTCATGCAGGCCTTCTAGGCCATCTCCCCAAGCGCCGGCCGCCCCATGCAAGCATGATCGGGATGCATGATCCATCATGGTGGTGCAGGTGCAGACTGTGCACCCATGCAGAGCAGGTGACAGTTTACATCCTACAACTGCAGGTTGTAGCCCAGACTGTATTAAAAACCCATAGATGCCCCTTTCTCAGGGCTATGTGTTACATATGCTCCCCACGGAGCTATGTATAATTAATCAATAGTTTGCGTGCATGCAAGATTAGCTCGAGACCTTACTTGAGGCCTACTATATTAACTTAGACTAGCTGTGGCCAATTCTGACGGCCATACGTATCAAGGAGACATCAGACAACCAGCGCATGCCAGAAATCGGGAGAATCCGGACCATGGTAGCTCGAGCCTGCCGTTATCTTGTACATATTGACGTCTTGACATGTGACGTACGGGAGAGTTCCACTATCTTAAGTTGGGGAGCGATCGCAGCAATGGTGCTCACCACTAGACACTCCCGGCCAGTTAGGCTCGAAACACACGCCCTGATCAAGCATGCTGTTTCCGACCCCACCGTCTAGGTCATATAGTCGCTCTACACGTAAGCCAGCCATAATTTCAATGCACAAGGATACACATTTCCATCACCATTCATCTTCATCATCCTGAACGACTTGAACACGCGGACAAGATAACGGCAGGCTCGAGCTACCATGGTCCGGATTCTCCCGATTTCTGGCCTGTGCTGGTTGTCTCCTTGATCTTAAGTTGGGGATTTCAATGCTCTGAAGTCCCCCAATGGGGACATGAGACTAATTAACTAACATGTTAGCAGTCAACATGCAGCCTTCATGGGGACAATGTTTTATCAGAAATCATGAGATGGACATCTCGATGTCAAGGTTGGACATGTACCGCTTAACACATGAATGACGTGGGCAAGCGATCCCGGGTATTGGTGTGTTGCTAACGTCGTGCAAGGAGTACTTATCTAGAGCTGTCCGATGGAGAACGAGGAGTTCAGCTGTCGCGAAAACTGGCTGTGTGGCTACTCGAGGAGCTAGTGCCAGTATGGATGGAGGACTGGGGATGTGGAAAGCGAGGCGCCGGGACAGGTGCATGGATCGAAAGGCTTACGCGTGCGGAGCAAGAGAGATAAATAAACCATGGACTGAATGGATTAAAGAAAAAAAAGAATGGAGACACAGGACATGAGTGCAACAATAATGATCAATAGAAAGTTGGGGTCATGGCTGGGATCTAGGCTGAGGCATAGGTATAAGCCTGATAAGGCAACGGCTTCAAGCTTACCCAGTTCTCAGTGCAAGTAGCCTGCATACCTACGGAATATACAGGCGATGTTGCACGACTGGACACATATCACATTCATGCAATAGTTTGCATGTCATAGCCTAATGGCCACAGCTGTCATGCATGCATGCATGCCACTCCACGAACAGGGAAAGGCACCAGGAGGACACTACGTGAGATATCGGAAAAGCTGAAGGAAAAATCCACGACAGTTATCAATTTGCAACTTCCTGCTGCCCGCATGAAAGGTAGCCTGGCACAAAAATGCATCACTAGCTAGGCTCAAATGCATCTTTTTAGCAAAGTGGACTGGAAGGTAGCCTGGCTTGAGCGGGCAGGAATGGTTGCGTCCGTTCGCTAGGTTCCTCAGCTGCGTACTTGGCATGTTGCAATCGCAGTAAAAAACACATTGGTTGTGTTGCTCCGGCTAGGTGACATCCGGGCTCCCGCGGGCCCCAAATCGGTATGTCATGAGCAGCCCATGACATCTTGTCTCTATATTACCCAAGTAGCAATCTCCTTGACCACAAACCCGGACAGGAACCGCCATATAAAGCAATGTACCAACCATGCCGTGCCGCATCCGGGTAACTTGGCACGGTTCCACGAGCTTCTATCTGGAACCTAAATAGCGGACGTTCCCTGACCATCAAGGTCCGCCTTCGAAAGCCCCACTACGAAATAGACCCACAGCACTAGCAGTTTCCGTCTTTTGGATGGGAATAATGGCTTCAAGCAAGCCTGACTGCGAGATCCGCAGCTGGTGGGCGAGCTTGAAGCGCATTGCAAGTTGCCGAAACACGTACCCAAATGTGTGTCAAAATGGAGCGTGTACATATATATAACAACATGCAAGCCCATCATGCCTCGCTTTCCTTTTCCTTTTCCTACACGCTACACTGACGCAACTTACACAAACTCGACTTGACCGAATGCGAAAAGGACACGCTAGAGTTTGCTTCTGGCAAGAGCCGAGGGCAATCCGCGTTTCAAGGTGCACTACACGCGCTCGTCTATTCCTAGGCGGATGCACGCCGCGCGCACTGGGCACTTGGACACAGGTCGCTTTCCCGCAATTACTGGTACTTTTTGATTTTTTTTCAATGGCTCGCCCGGGGCTCGTTATCGAGACACGATAGCGAATTGATGGCAGTTGATCTTGATGGCCATGAAAATTGAAATGGATGAAGTATTGGTATCTCTGATCTCATTATAATGTAGAACTGAACTCACTTCGCAAATTCGCACTGCTGAGATGCGTCCTGTCCTGCCTCCTGATCATGAATTTTATGTTGTTGTTGTTGTTGTTGTTGTTGTGTCCCACGCCGCACATGGGCACTGGGCAGCAGAGAATCTATGAATTTTTGTTGTACAGAATCTCTACAATGTAGAGATAGACGAAACTACATAGTGTAGTGACGGCGCAGCGGAAAAGTAAACCTGCTCGCTAGTACTTTCAGCCGTACACACCTGCCTCCCACTGCAGAACAGAACCAAGCTGAGTGCGAAACTTATTCCATCCCACGTCCCTACATTAACTTCATCGTCATCGTTTAACTTCACACTATTGACCCCAGCATCCTGGTGCCTGCGCTAGCTGCCCCGCCCGGCTGCAACGTGAACGCCATCATCGCGCGGAGCCGCTAAGGCAAAATGAATGTCACTATCCTGCTGTAGCGTCGTCGTGCGCAGGTGTTGCACGAGGGGGCCATAGGGGCAGATGAGACTCGAATACGTACATGATTATCTTGTTGGATAGGCCCCGGTCATGTGGTCATTACATCTAATGTTTCCGCATGGCAGAACCGTGCCGCTAGCCTCTAGTGCTCCATGCTCCGTGCAGGCATCGTCGTTGCACGCGGCCCATGGTAGGATAAGGACAACCTCGTTAGGACATTTACCACGATGCGGCGCCCTTCCTCGGCGTCCATGGCTAGGGCCCCCCGTCTCTCGGGTTCTTCCGCTTCGGGCCTGTCGCCGCACCTTTTCGGCGTGCAGGGCAGAAGCGTCGTCGAATTCGGATTCAACCTCGCAGCAGTCGGGGGAGAGTGTCCAACTGCCAGCAGCTTCAAATCCCATTGGGGACTTGGCCATCAATTTTGCCATCAAGCCTATGCAATCCCGCAGTTTGTGGGAAAAAATTACAGACAAACGGCCTGCGGCGGAATCCCCGCTCACGTATTCACGGTTAATTGAGTATTTAAACAATAAGCAGATTCAGCGCATCGACTTGTATGACAACTCCAAGACAGCTGTTGGTACGTGCTTATTGCACCCTGCAACCTGGGCCCCGAGTTCATACTAGTATAACATGCTTTGTGGTGTTATCACCGATTGCAAGTTCCTTTTGTCGTGTCAGCGGCGTAGCGTGTGTGAATGGCGGCGGTCGAACTTCAATGCGCCGCCAAAATTGGGCTTGTGAGATGCATTTCCGTTTTAGCATGAAGCGTTTCAATTTGTTTAGCCGGATTGTTTAGCCTTCCAATTTTGCTTTAGGATGTCCATGATGCATGTGCTACAGCCTTGCATCACAATGCAGGTGCTTCATTAAGCTGTGGTTGTTGTTATTATCTCTTGTGACTGTTGTGTATACCACTTCTTGGTGTAGGCATTAGTCCCTGGGCTCCATCACTTTGTATGCAGTATTGCCTAAGCTTCCTTTTATAATCATGCCCCCGGCCTCTTTGTATTTCCCAAGCTGTCCTTGGTTCTTTTGTTGGACCCCCCCCCTCTGCTTATAGTCCTGTTTCCCTGTTTGTATACTGGCATTTTCCGTGCCACCTTAGCTCCTTAGGCCCTTTTTTAATGAATCATTTGGCAGAATTGAAGCATGTGATCGCTCTGCCACATACAGCCGCTTGCCAAGGACATGGGTGTGTATAAATTTTTGCGTGGTAGAAGTGTGGGTGTTTTAAGGCAAAGGAGTCCTCGCCCGGCATGGTGGTCTGACAGGTCCATGGTGGCACACAAACCGCTGCTGAGGCAGCGCAGTGGAGTGTCGATACATGTCATGAGGAAAGTGCGTGCTATGCGGTAGGCAGGGGTGCATATTTGGCCAGCGCGCTTGTGGCATTGGTTGTGGTTTCCCATTAGTTGCAAGTTTGTGGTTGATGTGTAGAGTCTTTAGAGCCTTACCCTTTGGCAATGCCCCCAGTGGTTGCTTACTATATGACTGCTGGGGTTGCTAGTTATGCAACCCTGTTTGTTTTGTTTCACATTTGTTGGGGGTTCATTTGAAAGTTGAACCAGATGCCAGCTGCTACCCATTCCTCTTCTAGCCACAAACCTAGGTACACCCCTGCCTTCCATTTGTTTCCCCACCGCCCGTGTAGGCACCTTCTCCCACCCATGCCGTGGACTTGACCTGGTACCCAAGCAGCACTCGCACCCCAACCCACCTGACCCTTCCCCACCGGATTGTACAGTTCCTCTACTAAACTGCCACACCTTTTGACCACTTGCACCTGCATGTAACAGCCGTCTTCTCATTTGCTGATGTTCAGATAGCTTTATTTGACAAACTACAAATCAGTCCTTGACCTGACCTGGGAACTCAGCCATTTGACGGTTTCTTCCCCTCCCTCTGCCTGTTCGCCCTCCGCCATGGTTCCGCCACCCCCATTTTATGCGCTGCTTCCCCCCTCCCCCCCCTTGCTTCTCTCCTCCTCCCCCCACCTCGTTGCGCCCCCCCAACCCCCCACCACACCCCACCACACCCCATGTCCTCTTTCTCCTCCCCCCCGCCTTCCCTCTTCCCCCCTCCTTTCCCTTCCTTCTCCTTCTCTCGTCTGCCTGCCCCCCTCCCCCCCTTCTCCCTCCTCTTCCTTTCTCCTGCCCCCCGCCTCCTTATCTCCCCCCCTCCCCCCTCGCAGTGGAGCTGACCATGTCGTTTGACGAGGACCAGGACACGAGCCAGATGGAGGTGCAGCGCATGTTCACCGAGCTGCCTGGGGACGGCCAGGAGCAGCTGTGGCCCGCCATCCACGGCTCAGAGGCACTGGTCGTCGTCCACAACGACATCGCGCTGCCGCCCTATTTCCGGCGCGCGGTCGGGCGCATCTTCCCCGTCATTGCGCTGCTGCTGCTGCAGCGGCTGGTCGTCTTCTGGCTCGCGTACAAGGCCAAGAAGGACCCTAAGGGGCAGCGCGCGATGGCCAACAAGCTGGGCAAGAGCAAGTGCGTGGTTTGGACCCTCGCCCCCCCACCCCCCCACCCCCCACCCCACCCCACACACACTCCCCTTTCCACCCTAACAAAGAGATATTTTACGTGTGTTTTCCAATTAAGTAGATATTTCTGGGCGATTAAACTGTTCATTGGCTGGTGTTGTTCCAACCAGGGGTGGCATATACTGCGGGTGGCACACACTGTGGGTGGCACATACTGCGGGTGGCATATACTGCGGGTGGCCGGCATCGCTTTTGCTCTGCCAAATGAATAGCGTGCTACCAGCACGCAACACTGCGGGTATTGGTAGAGGTCTTCTGTAGCATGATCGGCGTTCATAAATTACCGTGGCAGCGTATATGGCCCCACTAATGTCACCACCGCTATGTCTGATGCGGTACCTGACACTCCCCCTTCCCCCCCTCCCCACCCATGGCCCCCTCACTGCCTTCTTTGACACTCGATTGCTCACCACTGTGGCTTTAGGGGGGGGCCGCATACCCCCCAAATTTAGCGCTTTCGCGATGGTCATGGGCAAAGTCTGTCAGTGCATGGCTATTGTCCATGCGCAAGTATGCTAGTGTCGGCATTTTTATGACACTGACAGGATGGGTGGCTACTTCATTTTTCAGGTGTGCTATCACCAATGCCCACACTCATGCTAATGTCCTGCCACCATTTGTACGACCACTGTTGTCACCGCCGCCATCGCTGCTGCGGATGCCTCCGCCGTAAGGGCACCTTCACCAGCACCACCAATGACAAGAAGAGCTGACAAGAAGAGCGCTCGCTAACAGTGTGTGCTGCGGCCTGCACACACTTGCTTAGATGGTTCGAACCCTTGTCTTGGGGGGGATATGTCCCGTTTAACCGTTGTTTTTCGTTCTTGTTGTTCTTGTTGTTCTTGTTGTTCTTGTTGTTCTTGTTGTTCTTGTTGTTCATGTTGTTCTTGTTCTTGTTGTTGTTGTTGTTGTTGGGTCGTACCCCCAGGGCCCGCTTCCTGGC
Source organism: Mesostigma viride (assembly GCA_009746045.1). Classification (NCBI taxonomy): domain Eukaryota; kingdom Viridiplantae; phylum Streptophyta; class Mesostigmatophyceae; order Mesostigmatales; family Mesostigmataceae; genus Mesostigma; species Mesostigma viride. The sequence continues at coordinate 6,607,822 of RPFO01000156.1, forward strand.
GGACGCGGACACAGGCGTGCGCTTCAGCGACGTGGCGGGCATTGACCGCGTGAAGGCGGAGCTGCGCGAGGTGGTCCGCACTCTCAAGCACGACAAGCAGTACGAGGACCTGGGGGTGACCACGCCAAAGGTAGGCGCGCGGTGGATAGTGGGCGCGCGGTGGAGAGTAGGCGCGCGGTGGATAGTGGGCGCGCGGTGGATAGTGGGCGCGCGGTGGATAGTGGGCGCGCGGTGGATAGTAGGCGCGCGGTGGATAGTAGGCGCGCGGTGGATAGTGGGCGCGCGGTGGATAGTGGGCGCGCGGTGGATAGTGGGCGCGCGGTGGATAGTGGGCGCGCGGTGGATAGTAGGCGCGCAGTGGATAGTGGGCGCGCGGTGGATAGTAGGCGCGCGGTGGATAGTGGGCGCGCGGTGGATAGTAGGCGCGCGGTGGATAGTGGGCGCGCGGTGGATAGTAGGCGCGCGGTGGATAGTAGGCGCGCGGTGGATAGTAGGTGCGCGGTGGATAGTAGGCGCGCGGTGGATAGTAGGTGCGCGGTGGATAGTGGGCGCGCGGTGGATAGTAGGCGCGCGGTGGATAGTGGGCGCGCGGTGGATAGTAGGCGCGCGGTGGATAGTAGGTGCGCGGTGGATAGTAGGCGCGCGGTGGATAGTGGGCGCGCGGTGGATAGTGGGCGCGCGGTGGATAGTAGGCGCGCGGTGGATAGTAGGTGCGCGGTGGATAGTAGGTGCGCGGTGGATAGTAGGCGCGCGGTGGATAGTAGGTGCACGGTGGATAGTAGGCGCGCGGTGGATAGTAGGCGCGCGGTGGATAGTGGGCGCGCGGTGGATAGTAGGCGCGCGGTGGATAGTAGGTGCGCGGTGGATAGTAGGCGCGCAGTGGATAGTGGGCGCGCGGTGGATAGTGGGCGCGCGGTGGATAGTAGGCGCGCGGTGGATAGTAGGCGCGCGGTGGATAGTAGGCGCGCGGTGGATAGTGGGCGCGCGGTGGATAGTGGGCGCGCGGTGGATAGTAGGCGCGCGGTGGATAGTGGGCGCGCGGTGGATAGTGGGCGCGCGGTGGATAGTGGGCGCGCGGTGGATAGTGGGCGCGCGGTGGATAGTGGGCGCGCGGTGGATAGTAGGCGCGCGGTGGATAGTGGGCGCGCGGTGGATAGTAGGCGCGCGGTGGATAGTAGGCGCGCGGTGGATAGTGGGCGCGCGGTGGATAGTGGGCGCGCGGTGGATAGTAGGCGCGCGGTGGATAGTAGGTGCGCGGTGGATAGTAGGCGCGCGGTGGAGAGTAGGCGCGCGGTGGATAGTAGGCGCGCGGTGGATAGTAGGCGCGCGGTGGATAGTAGGTGCGCGGTGGATAGTGGGCGCGCGGTGGATAGTAGGCGCGCGGTGGATAGTGGGCGCGCGGTGGATAGTGGGCGCGCGGTGGATAGTAGGCGCGCGGTGGATAGTAGGTGCGCGGTGGATAGTAGGCGCGCAGTGGATAGTGGGCGCGCGGTGGATAGTGGGCGCGCGGTGGATAGTAGGCGCGCGGTGGATAGTAGGCGCGCGGTGGATAGTAGGCGCGCGGTGGATAGTGGGCGCGCGGTGGATAGTGGGCGCGCGGTGGATAGTAGGCGCGCGGTGGATAGTGGGCGCGCGGTGGATAGTGGGCGCGCGGTGGATAGTGGGCGCGCGGTGGATAGTGGGCGCGCGGTGGATAGTGGGCGCGCGGTGGATAGTAGGCGCGCGGTGGATAGTGGGCGCGCGGTGGATAGTAGGCGCGCGGTGGATAGTAGGCGCGCGGTGGATAGTGGGCGCGCGGTGGATAGTGGGCGCGCGGTGGATAGTAGGCGCGCGGTGGATAGTAGGTGCGCGGTGGATAGTAGGCGCGCGGTGGAGAGTAGGCGCGCGGTGGATAGTAGGCGCGCGGTGGATAGTAGGCGCGCGGTGGATAGTAGGTGCGCGGTGGATAGTGGGCGCGCGGTGGATAGTAGGCGCGCGGTGGATAGTGGGCGCGCGGTGGATAGTGGGCGCGCGGTGGATAGTAGGCGCGCGGTGGATAGTAGGCGCGCGGTGGATAGTAGGTGCGCGGTGGATAGTAGGCGCGCGGTGGATAGTGGGCGCGCGGTGGATAGTGGGCGCGCGGTGGATAGTGGGCGCGCGGTGGATAGTGGGCGCGCGGTGGATAGTAGGCGCGCGGTGGATAGTAGGCGCGCGGTGGATAGTAGGCGCGCGGTGGATAGTAGGCGCGCGGTGGATAGTAGGCGCGCGGTGGATAGTGGGCGCGCGGTGGATAGTAGGCGCGCGGTGGATAGTGGGCGCGCGGTGGATAGTGGGCGCGCGGTGGATAGTGGGCGCGCGGTGGATAGTGGGCGCGCGGTGGATAGTAGGCGCGCGGTGGATAGTGGGCGCGCGGTGGATAGTAGGCGCGCGGTGGATAGTGGGCGCGCGGTGGATAGTGGGCGCGCGGTGGATAGTGGGCGCGCGGTGGATAGTGGGCGCGCGGTGGATAGTGGGCGCGCGGTGGATAGTGGGCGCGCGGTGGATAGTAGGTGCGCGGTGGATAGTGGGCGCGCGGTGGATAGTAGGCGCGCGGTGGATAGTGGGCGCGCGGTGGATAGTGGGCGCGCGGTGGATAGTGGGCGCGCGGTGGATAGTGGGCGCGCGGTGGATAGTGGGCGCGCGGTGGATAGTGGGCGCGCGGTGGATAGTGGGCGCGCGGTGGATAGTAGGCGCGCGGTGGATAGTGGGCGCGCGGTGGATAGTGGGCGCGCGGTGGATAGTGGGCGCGCGGTGGATAGTAGGCGCGCGGTGGATAGTAGGCGCGCGGTGGATAGTAGGCGCGCGGTGGATAGTGGGCGCGCGGTGGATAGTAGGCGCGCGGTGGATAGTAGGCGCGCGGTGGATAGTAGGCGCGCGGTGGATAGTAGGCGCGCGGTGGATAGTAGGCGCGCGGTGGATAGTGGGCGCGCGGTGGATAGTGGGCGCGCGGTGGATAGTGGGCGCGCGGTGGATAGTGGGCGCGCGGTGGATAGTGGGCGCGCGGTGGATAGTAGGCGCGCGGTGGATAGTGGGCGCGCGGTGGATAGTAGGCGCGCGGTGGATAGTAGGCGCGCGGTGGATAGTAGGCGCGCGGTGGATAGTAGGCGCGCGGTGGATAGTAGGCGCGCGGTGGATAGTAGGTGCGCGGTGGATAGTGGGCGCGCGGTGGATAGTGGGCGCGCGGTGGATAGTAGGCGCGCGGTGGATAGTGGGCGCGCGGTGGATAGTAGGCGCGCGGTGGATAGTAGGCCCGTGTTGCAAGGTCAGAGGGGGTTCCCATGGCATTATGCAGAGACATGACAGAATGGGACGGTAATTTCCTCCCCCCTGTGCTCGCCGGCTTAGAGAGCAATTGTGATCTGTTTACTGGATCTGGGCCAACAGGGGGGCTCCTACTGGGATAGTTTGAATCCATTTACTCGGGACATTACCACCACCACCACCACACCACCACAACCACAACAGCAACAACTTTTTTTCAAAATGGGCCTAATAAGCTCGGGATTACTGGCCCACACTTTTGTTTTGTCTCACCAGTGCCGCCCCGGATGAGCTGATTGCTGAGGTTTTCCCAACTGGTGCTGTTGTTCCGCTGGTTTTGTTTGGCTTGCGCGCCCAGTGAGGCAGCCATACCGCGAGAAGTACGTCTAGCACTGCTGCGTGGTAATTGTGGGGCGTCTAGCGCTGCTGCGTGGTGATTTCGGGGCGTCTAGCGCTGCTGCGAGATGATTGTGGGGCCGAACCTGGCGATGCGTCACACACACATGGTCTCTCATGATAGAAGACCATGATGGGTCCCCTATCGCCTGTCATGGTGGGGACGGCCTCTTGCTTGTGTGCGCTCATTCGGACTACCCCAATCTTGGTGTGTGGCCGACCCTCCCATGCACCTGCAGGGTATCCTGCTGTACGGCCCACCCGGCACGGGCAAGACCCATCTGGCAAAGGCGGTTGCGGCCGAGTCAGGGCTGCCTTTCTTCTCCGCAAACGGTGCTGAGTTCGTGGAGGTGGGTGAGCCGGTCACTGTATCTTTGTGGAGGTGGGTGAGCCATGTGGCTTCCTGGAATGCTGCGCTTCTACGTGTCGGGGCGTTTTTGCCAGACCTGCCACTGTATGGACTTCAACTTGTTATGGGTTGGAAGTGCAGATGTTGGGGGCGGTCTGGCCTGGGCTGTCGAGGACCAGAGCAGGACCAGGGACAGGGGCATCAGAGCCATGTGCTGGACCGTGGTAATGGGCAGGGTTGACGGGAAGGGGGCATGGGAGGAATGCTGAGGGGCAGGTTGGGCACCGTCTTAAACCTTTTCCTCCAAACCATTAATAATAATTTAGAAAATGTTTAACATGTCCGTTGTGTTGCCAGCATTATGCCGCGGTTACCCCCCTTTGACCTGCGTGCATGCCTAGGAGTCTCCTTCGCCATGCGTGCATGCCTATTGACCTTTTCACCCTGTTTGCATTCGTAATAACCTTCTTGTGTTTGCGTGCCTGCTGTCTGCCCCTCCCCCCCGCCCCTCCTTTCCCCAGATCTTTGTTGGCGTGGCGGCGGCGCGCGTGCGGGACCTGTTTGAGCGCGCGCGTGCGGCCGAGCCCTGCATCATCTTCATCGACGAAATCGACTCCATCGGGCGCGCGAGAGGGGCGCTCTCCGACGCGGTACGTGGCAGGGGAATACTGCAAGGCGAGGACCCCTTCAATTTTCCATTTTGAGTGCGATTCCTCGTATAATGGCTGCCTCAACAAGAACTGTAAAAGCGGTTGCATCGCAAAGGGCTAGCCGTGATCTGTGCAGGGAGGAGGAAGCACCGAACTCGGGCTGTCGTGGCACGGGCATGGCGTCCGGGGAACGCTTGATTGCTTTGCAGCATGTGCTTGGCATGCACAGATAGCACATAAACGGATGGAGCGTATGTAATGCCTCGTTCATACCTTGGCGTAGTGTTGCATTGGATGACCCAATGGTCAGGTTTGTCCTCCCCATGACTGCCTGTGTTGTGTCGCCATCCCTCCTCCCTCCTGTGCTTGATGGGTGCACCCCTTCCCCTGGCCTGACCCTCTCTGACCATCTCTCCGTCTGTGCAATCACCCGCCCCCCTCCTGCCCCTTGTGTGCCACTTTGCGTGTCTCATGATGTCCACATCGCCTTGCAGGGTAACAGCGAGCGGGAGCAGGGCCTGATGCAGCTGCTGGTAGAAATGGACGGGTTTGCAAACGACGACACCAAGGTAAGGCGGCGTGTGCCGGCATGATGACGGCACTGCTCTTCATACGCGCAACTGCCTCGATGCATTCCATTTCAGTTTGACCTTGTTGAAAAAACTTGACCTCTGGGTAGGGTGCATCCTAATTCTTACAGCTGCGGATGAACCATGAGACGACCCGCGCAGGCATGGCATTACTTTTTTCTTAAGTGACCATGATATCGATGAGACAACCCGCGCAGGCCAGAAACGTGGAAAATCCGGACCACTCCGATTATAGCCAGGTGGTCATCGAGGAGCATCTGGCGTCCAGGAGCTCCATGGCACAAATCCACGCAACCGGACGCATGCGAGGCCATTTCCGTTTGAAGTGTTCTGACCGCACTGCCACGCGTGGCGCTCCTGTGCATGCAACCCTTTCGCTGCAACCCTCCTCTCCCCCTGCCAGGTTCTCGTCATGGCGGCCACCAACCGTCCTGATGTGCTCGACGACGCGCTGCTGCGCAAGGGCCGGTTTGACCGCAAGCTGGAGGTGGGGCTGCCCGACCGGGCAGGCCGGCTGGAGGTGCTGCGCGTGCACGCGCGCAACAAGCAGCTGGGGGACGATGCCAACCGGAGCAAGCTGCTGGCGTACGCGGCCGACAACACATACGGCTTCACGGGTGCTGAGCTTGCCAACCTGATGTGAGTGGCTGATCTGATCGTGTTCTTTTAATGTGGGGGGGCCACTCTTCCAACCTGATGTGAGTGGCTGGTATATATATGTATATGTATATGTATATATGTACATGTATATGTTTTTTGTGTCCTGTAGTGCAGGGGTGACACTCTGCCAACCTGATGGGAGTGGCCAGTTATTATCTGCCTTGATAAAGGAGGTTAGCTAAGGGAGTTTTCGTATTCTGGGTCCCAGTCGGGGTGCCGTCCCTGGTTGACTTCATGACTCCCAGACCTTTCTGCGTTCCGTGTTCCAGTTGACCCTTAACCCCTGAGTTCGAACCACCCTGTGACTGTACTGGAACTGGACCGGGGCTCCAGGACCACCGAAACTCTGGGCCCCTTTGGCGCAGTCGAAATTAGGATAGGTCAAACGGGTCATGCAAAGGCCACCGAGACGCATCCGAACCTTTGTGGTACGGAGCACTGAGTAACAGTCGGTATGGACTTTCCTCCGCGTGGTTTCTGAGGGAAGGTTTCCGAGGGACGCGAAGATCTGGCCTGATATTCGCAATGGCCAAGCTTGGACGCGGGGTAGAACCAATGTGGGAACGAGCTGCCACACAATGCTATCAACTCAGTGTGCCCGGGACCCTCCGTTTTATCTTAGACCAATGTGGGCTCGAAAGATTTGGCTTAACGGTCTTGGAATGTTGAAACAATCTCATGGGTATCATTACAAAAGTCTGATTGGAAAGCCCAATCGGCATTGTTTGTCATGGTTCACTTGGACACTGCCTGATATGCAATAACTTATTTGTGACCCCCTTCCCTGTGCCCCTGCCTTGTTTCTACCCCTGCCTTTTGTTTCTACCCCAGGAACGAGGCGGCCATCCTGGCGGTGCGCTACGAGAAGGATGCCATTGACAAGGGTGTCCTGGAGCGGGCCATCATGAAGGTGAGCTGCCTGTAGTACATCTGCTGCCTGTAGTACATCTGCTGCTTGTGATATATCTGCTGCTTGTCGTACCTCTGCTGCTTTCATTTTGAGTCTGTGTGGTGCAAACGAGCTTGAAGGCGCCGCACCGCGTGGCAACACTGCACTGCGGAGATAATTAACGAATCTACCCATTTCTTTGCACCCATTCGTCAACTATATACTGTCCCCTGCCTCCATTCGTGTTCTTTGTTTCCCATCCTCCCATCCCCTCTTAACCCCATCATCCCATTCCCCACTCACCATCCCGGCGCAGTGCCATCTCCTGCCCCACCTCTTGGCCCCCACTTCATGTGCCCTTGTCCTCCCCCCCCTCCCACACACCCTGCGGTGCTGGAGGCCAGGTCACGGACGGCCTCGAGGTGCATCGCTACGGGGTGGACGACGAGCTGCGTCGGCGGCTGGCCACGGTGCTCGCGGGCAAGGCAGTGCATGCGTCCGTCACGCACGGCCACGACCGGGTGCGCAAGGTGTCCATCGTGCCCCACAGCAACCGGCCGAGCGTATGCGAGTACGAGGACATTGACAAGCCGGTCGGGGTGGTCACCCTCAAGATGATGAAGGCGGAGCTGGCCAGCCTGCTGTCCGGTGAGATGCTGCGGCTGTGAGATGCTGCGGCTGTGATGCGCGGGCTGTAGCGCGGACGTGTACTAGAGCCGCGGACGCCTCTCGAGGCGCGGTTATAGGGGCGCTCGATCCAGGGGTGCACCCACGAGCGGTCCCCAGACGAGAGCCGCGCACTGTTGGGGTGCCTTCGGATCAGGAGACCCCGATAGTCGCGAAATCATGCAAGAGGTCCCGTGTTTGAATCCAGATCGTACAAAAAATTTCACGGTAGCCGCGTGCACGGTAGCCGCTTGCGCTAGGGGCTCGTGCCTACTGGCGTGGACAGGGTTGGGGTGCCGGCATGAAATCATGCACGTGCTGTAGGCATGCACATCCGGCCACGCGACGTCAAGGCACGATGGGCGCAATGGAGGCATGAGGGAGCTCCACTTATACTATACCAAGTAGGCGTGGGAATAAACGGACTGACTAACTGAGAGACATGAGGGAGAAGAGGCATGGTTGAGGCACAAAGGGGAGGCGGGCATGCGGGAGGCACTCTCACGGGAGGATGGTAGGGGTGTGGCTGGCCGCGGCAGAAAGAACATGGCAGCATGTCCTCAGAGATGCTTGCCCGGGGGGGGGGTGATTGGTGTGAGTGTCCAAACCAATAGCTTAGCCAGTAGGGTCTAGCGCAACACCTTTGTTGGCTCCTGGGGATGTGGGCTGCTCCTTGTTTTGGTAAGATTACCGGCTGTTCAGTGGGGTGCGCAGGTCGCGTTGCGCTAATCAAGCAAGCAAGGTAACTCAGTGAAATCATGTTAAGTTAATTAACCGGCTTAAAGTTATTAGAGGTACTGCAATGACGAGTGTTGTCTTTGCCACTGATGATAGTCGCGTTGCTGATGGCTTGTTGGAACCCTCGATACTCACATCCACGGTCCTCTCCCCCTCCCCCATGCCGCCCCTCCCAGGCCGTGCGGCCGAGGAGGCGGTCTTTGGCAAGATGGGCATCACCGTGTCCACGTCCAAGGACGTGGAGACCGCCAACCTGCTGGCAAACGCGATGGTGACCCAGTACGGATGGTCGGAGCTGGGGTTGTACACGTATGAGGATCCGCAGTTCATCACGCCGCGCGCCCGCCGGGAGATCGACGGCCACCGGACGCGGCTGGTGCAGGAGGCCTACGCGTCTGCGCTGACCACTGCCCGCCGCCACGTGCCGGCAATTCGCGCGCTCGTGGACGAACTCATGTCGTCCGAGGTGGTGCTGGGCGCGCGCGTGCGGGAGATTGTTGCGGCAGCGCCGGTGCTGGATATCCAGGAGGAGGACGGGGCGGCGATCGATGCCGAGGTGGTCGGCGCGAGGTTAGAGGGAGGGAAGGACGGCACATGCGTCGGGTGCGCGGCGTTCTTGGAAGGCAAGGGGAGGGTCGGCACGGCGGTCTTCCGGGGCGGGGTGGTGCGCAGCTCGGCGGGGGGGCATGAGAGCAACAACGCACATGCAGAGAGCATTGGGGTGGCATCGCAGGGGCATCAAGACAAGCCAGGGGTGGCGGTGGATGCGGAGCGCGCGGCCTTGCGGCCACTATAAGGGAGGGGGGGGTTCCTGTGAAGGGTTTCTGTGGCGGATGGCAGCCACAAGTGTGGCAGTTAGACGCCGAGTTACAGAGACGCGGATGCCAGTAGTGTGTGAGCCGAGGCTTACGGTCTTGAGGACCCCTTTTTTCCCTCCTTTCAATAGTTGCTCCAGTGTTGTGTGTTTCTGCCGCAGGTGGGGCTGTCGGTTGACTAGCGGCTAGGGGTTCATTACAATCTTTTTCCACCATGTTCCAACATGCAAGAGCGTGGGCGTTATATGTCGGTTCTCTAGCAGTGTCCAGGGCACTTCCGTAAAGTCTGCATTGCTGAGCAGTTTTCCATGCTGGTCCCAGTTAGTTCCTCATCCACCTAGTTGCGCATGAAACCTGCCAACTCTGATTGGGTTTCTGGTCACTAACCAGGAAAAAGGACCTAACTTCACATAAAACGAATAAAAGCTTACCAAATCCATGAGACAACAACAATCTCCCCGGGCAAGGCGAGTCCATGCTTTTTCTAATATCATTATTGAATCTCTCGCCGCAAGAAGTTGATGAATCCCCCCTGGTCGCTTGATGTCGGTGACCTGACGTGGCCGGCCCAGCAGTGCAGCAACGCCACGATCAGTGCATGGCCAGCCTCTCTGACTATGTATCCGCCACATGTGCACAAGAGAAGCGGCCCAGGTGTACTGCCGGGCCGGACGGGGACCTTAACCCGTGTTTTTTTAATTAGAACGCGATATATCGCGTTGTAAGCTTTTTTTAGAACGCGTATAGCACCTAAGGAAAATTTTTTTTCATGGTCATGTATATACTTTCCTAAAAGCCCATAAATCAAAGGATTTTTTGAGCTACTCAGACCTACAAAATGCTTATTCATTAGAGAGATACACTGGTTTGAATACAGGGGGGTCTGACCATGACCGCGATTTCTTGACCCTAGGTCACAAGTCATGTGCTTATTCACAAATGGTTCATGAAAAAAATCTGGCTTCTTGCACGAGCTATGGGCAACATATGCAGGCTCTGTGAAACAAAACTCAGGCCCATTGGGCCACTGGAGCTATTTTTCATTAGCATCACAATTACAACGCAGTACAACGCAGTGGGAAACATGAGAGCCCTTGACAACATTACGCAACGACCCGAGCCCCATAAACGGGGCCATAGTGAGCTTGGAGGGTCAAAACGTTGAACATAGGCGTTGTATAAGTTATACAGCATCAAACATGCATCAAACATCATGACTGGATGACCTAATATGACTGAATCAGGCAGCCATAGCCAAAGCATCATCCACTCTCACAACGTGTTGAGCACATGCCTCGTGGGAATGGTGGTGCTGGGTTTTCATTCCATAACGCGTGCAATACTGAAAGAAAGAGGCACGTGTAATGCAAGGCTTGGATAGGTTGAGTGATCCATGAGCTTACATGCAGGCAAAGATGACGCTGGAATGCATGCTAGCAAATGGTGGCAAGATGCTAACAACACATGATTATACACCATGATTATGGGCACCCAGCTGATCTTCTTGCACAATCAACGCAGTATAAACCATCAACATCTAATCCTCACGATATATGCACGGCTTGACGACGTATACAGCACCTAAATACTGCACAACTGCAACCTGCTATGGCTGACATGCAAGCAACGTCGAGTAGGATGGCGGTCTTAGAGAGGCTGGGCAGAGGTCGGTAGAAATAAGTGGAAAACTGGCAGAAACTAGGTAGAAACACGATATACTTACGCCTGCAAGCACTATTGAGCCGGTGGCAGAGGCCATTTCCAGGAAAATACAGCATACCGTAGCAATAGCCACGGTCACGCCTTACGCTATTTGCAGGCACCATCATGCCCGGAGCTACCCAATAAAAGTCTGCACAAATCTCGGTTTAGCCGAGAGTCCGGGCGTTCGGAATGAATAAACATGTGTTAAGAAGTCGAAACACCATGGAAATACCAAGCATGGTGCCGCAGCAGACCCGAGTCTTGACGTAATAATATGTATGCCGGTTTCCAGGGTTTCCGCATGAAAGTTGGGTGAGAAACTGGAAAAAACTACGTTTCCTTTGCCCCAGTACCTCAACAAACTCGTACGTAGAAACCTAATTATCAACCTTTGAACGCATCATCATGGTCGTGCTACCCAACAGCCACTGAAATTCGCGCGAAAACTGGCGAGATCTACCTGCCGCCATCGCCGTCGTCTTCACCTTCGTCCCGCGAAAATGCCTGATTTCAGTGGTACATATTTGTTTGCAGCTGTCACAAAAAAAATACCAAAAATACCAGGATTTTTTCTTGAACTCTATGAGATGTTTCTGACCTATCTTGAAAGTTTCAGACCAAAAATCGCATGTTTAATAGGTTTGCCACGTGTCAGATTACAACGCGATACATCGCGTTCTAACCCTACAACGCGATGTATCGCGTTGTAAAAAAACACGGGTTAATGTGCAACAACAGACTGTACGGCCGAAGCTAGCCCGGCCCCGCATGCAGCTAGGCTCCCCCGGCTGTATAGGAAGCTAGGTCATGCATGTTTAGATGGGTATGGCAACATGCCGGGTTATATGCGACGTGGATTCTCCCGATTTCTGGCCTGCGCTGGTTGTGTCGATCCTTGATACGCGGCGCGGTCACCAACATGGGACACACCGCAGATTTCTGGCCTGCATGCGCTGGCTGTATTCCACATTGATCCCGCCATCTATGATTTTGCATGGCTGACATGCAGAGTAAGTGCTTGCGTGTCATGCGCATGGGCAAGCCACGGAGTACGTACTACGGTCATTCCCGCGTTAAGTTACGATTCTCAAGGTTACATTCCCGCGTTAAGTTACGACGCCGAAGTGTGGGCGGCGACCGTAACTTAAGCCTGGGTAACATCGTAACTTAACGCGGCATTGAGCCAAACTGTATAGGCGTCAGGCTACGTTTTTGGCTGCGGAGGAGGCCGTTTTTGGTCGATTCCGGACGTCCGGACTCGATCCGGGATAAAAAACCCGCTAGCTATGCTGATAGCTAAGCGAGACGACTCTATCTCAAGGAGACTCTATCTAACTATCAAGGAGACAATCTATCTAACTATGATTGTGACGTTACAGTTTGTATAGGTATATAGCTGAATAGGCCATACTGAATGCTCCACTTATTGATTAGTGGTAACTAGCCCGAGCTCGGCAGGGAATAATAACCCGGATTTTCGGAACACAGAACACTGCCTCACAGAACATAGCTGGCGCCATGCATGCAGGCTACGGCAGGATGAACAGCTCAGACGGATCTGAACTGAGGTGAACTAGCAAAGTCGCAGCTGCGCAATATCCTTGCTATCAGCCTATCACCGGCCCAAGCATCCCGCAGCGCCCAGCCTCGCCGCATCCAGAAATTGTACGAAATGCCGTACTTTGAGCGCCCTTGATGCCGCAGCTGAATCGGGCTTGCCAAGAGCTGTCCAATGCCGTATAGAAGTCCGTCAGAGTAGGAGGGGGTGGGCTGCTAGCCTAAATATACCGTTAATTTACGTTCCTGCGTTAAGTTACGACACCCAGAATTTGGCGGCGATCGTAACTTGAGGGAATGACTGTATGCTAATCTCATTAGACAATAATTACACGAAAGTTACAAATATCGTCTGCATCACATGCAGAGCAAAGTCGCTGTTCGCGTCATCCGCTCAACCCCTCTTACTCAGGTATGGGCGGATATGCATGATATAAGCAGCGATGGGCGGACATTGTCAAAGACTTCGGTACCTCCCAACTGCACCTCGAAAGGTTCTGACATGTCGCTACCTGAGTGAGCGGTGCAAGCGCATTCTGTTCAATGCCCTTGTCCTTGATCAGTATCCTCCTTTACGCCTGCATGCGAGGCGTGGGCCCTAGACCAGGCGCTGAGCTAGCAGCTTGGCGACGGCACCGTCACTAGATCGAATGCTCCGTCCCATCCGATCGGCGTCCGCTAGCTACCAAGAGGGCCACATGACCCGGGCCGAGCTCTACTGCGAGCTCCCTCTTGTCACCGGCCCACACCATCCGACAACACCGCCTGCTCTAGATCTTTGCTGGCCATCTTGCCCACACAGACCAGGCGAATACCGATGTGGGCCCTACCGGGGGGCTTAGGACTGGCCAACCAGGTAGACACAGGTCTCCTCCTATGGCAGGGTCCCCTTGTCCCGTCGCAACCCACTGGCATGCGCATGCCGATGCGCATCACACGCAAGTACTTACTGAGGCAGGAGAAGACATGCATGCTATGTTGTGCTGCCCTGCGTAGTTGGTACTAACTAATCCAGTGCATCTGCATCAGCACTGCCAAGGCTTCGCGAGGACAAACCCTCAAGCTAAGGGGTCCGATTCTGGATAATACTAGGCACCGTAAAGATAGCTATTTTATTGATATACATCAGAGAAGAGGATTTCTCACTCGATAGATAGAGCGGGAACTGCCACCTGGGATGGGTAGGTCCCACCCTTGCACTACCGTGCGGTTGGAGGACGCGACGACAAGGACGGCAAGATTGGCCCACCGCTGACACCTGTCACTGAGTCGCCAGGCCCATACTCTACCTTCCCACTATCCCTCGCATTTGTCGGTGGGCCAACCGGTCTGTGAACATCTCCAGCTTGGTCGCCTCCATTCACCCCCATTGTCACCGCTGCACCCCCCACGCTCCCTGGTGAGGAAAAGTTCGTAGGCGTGGCCCCTGGGTGACCATGGCCACCCCGCGACGAAGATGTGGACCCACCATCACGGTCAACCCGGCGCACGTCACCCTTCCTGCCCCCCCGGCCCCCGCCGCTGCTGTTTCCCCCCGCGCCGGGTGCCCCCCCCACGCTGGCATGGCGATGGGGCGGGCCAGGGACGGACCCCCCCAGGGGCGTCTTGCTACGGGGGAGCGTGTACAGGTTCCCCCCCAGCTGCGTGGTCGCGAAACGGAGGTGCATGTCCCTGGCCGCCACGGGCGGGTGCTCTATACGCGGCGACTCGAGCAGCGCCATGCTCTGGGGGAAGGCATCCCTCACGACCCTCGCCTCGGGCACACCACTGCTGTCCGCGGCGCTATTGAAAAGGGCATTGCCAGGATTTGAACGCAGGACCTCGGGCACGATTGGGGCACTGGAGCCGTCCGCCCCCCCTGCAGGGCTGGGCCCGCGTTGACTCGGAAAGGCGGTGGCATCCCACGCGGAGGAAGCCTCTTGCTGCAGCTGCAAGGGTGCCATCGGTGGCGGCTGCTGCTGCATCAGCTGCATGTGGCGAGGGGACAGGAACGCCGCCGTGGGGGAGGACACGGTGGGCAGCCGGGGCTCGACCGTGGGAGAAGGGACAGTCCTTCTGTTGTCGCCTGCACCCCGGGCACTCTGCCACCCGCGATCAGGGTTAATGCTATGATGACCTGTAGTGGTAGCAGAGGCAGTGGCTGCTGCGTACGCTGCTAGCGCCTCCCACGGTACACCGGCTGGAATTGCGACCGTTGGGCCTTGCCTGCTACTGGCGGCCGTACCTACCGTAGAAGGAGCTGCACTGCTGGCCCCCTCTGCTTGCGCCTGGCTGCTGTAAGAAGCACCTGTGGCCTCGCCTTGCTGCCGGCTGCTCAAAGCGGCCTTCCTCTGGGCGACAGGCACCATGTCCACCGTCTCCACGGAGTCCTCGTGTGCAGGGTGGGCTGATGAGAGTGAGATGGCAGCGACCGTGCCGTTGACAGTGGCTGGGCCTGGGGGGGTACTCGTGCCTCTATCTCTGGCCCCCCTCGTGGCGGTGGTGCAGGTGGTGCCGGTGGTGCCGAGGTTGCCCAGTGGCGTTCTTCTGCCAGACGCCCCCCCCCCTGTCCCTTGAACACACACCCCGGTCCCTTGAGGTTCCATGCGCTGTGCGTGCTGGCGCACCTCCACCGGTTGTCGCAGGCCTGCGAACGGCGTCAGGTGGTTGGTCAGCAGCCGCCGCAGCGCGAATCGCCGCCCGTAGTTGCGCTTCATCTCCGCCTATGGGGCAGTAACAATTTGTCGGACAATCAGATAGCACGCACGCGCATGGCGGGAAAACAAGAAGGACAACGGCTTAGTTGTATGCCCATCGCTGCGCGTCATCTCGACATAACTTGGATAACAGTGCGCGTGTTTTTGCATCACATGGCACGCAGCGTGCAGGCACAGCCCTGCAACGTGCGCGGATGCAATTGAAGACAGGCACGCACTTCTCAATCATGCATGCACACCCACCGGCATTACGGATGGATGCGGAGGGGGGCAGGGGTAGCATGCCATCCCATGATGACCTGTACACGCTGACCTGGCCTGTGCACCTACTGTGCACTCTACATGAGCATCCCGGCTTTCATGGACAACAGGGGGGGGCAAGCTAAGACAAGCCTACCATTATGGCGCACGGTGTTTGGCACACAGCACTTTCTTCGTGATGATCATGAGCAGCAGTACAAGGTACTCAGCATAACTGCCTCTTATGAGAGCTTGCTCTTGACTGAATGCCAACCCCATAAGGCCAAGTGCAGACTTGCAGAAATGGTAAGCAGGCCATCCCAACTTGCCAGAAAAATCCGTGCGAGCTGATGTGCGTAAATGAAGAGTTGCATTTGCATGCGTAGCATGATGTATAGTTGTGTATGCCTACAACGAAACTAGGAAGAAGGCTGCCTTTGTACTTTCTTATTCGATGCATCGAAATCGAAAGAGGATATACCAGCTGGTCCTCTGTCAGGGACTCCAAAAAGAAGTGGTGGCTGCTGGGTGACAGCAGCGAGGTCGGCGACATTGGTGGTGGTGTCAGCGGCGGTGGCGGCACCTTGGAGGGGTCCAGCAGCCGATAGACCGGAAGAGGGGGAATAATGACCTGGCGGTGGTGATGACCATGACAACACAAAAAGGCACACACATCAAAGACGAAGGGACAAGAAGCAAAGCACCAAGAGATTGATGGCATGTGCTGTAAACAGACATGATTTGCGAGCACGTTTTCATCAAGGCAGGATGCCGTAGGAAACGAAAGCCAGGAAACAATACACATGGTCAGTTCTCAGGCTATTTGTAGTAGGCATTCCGTAGCTACAAAGTTTCATAGTCTTCCCTCCCCTCCCTCACCGGCTGGGTCCACCCCGCGTCTGCCTCGCTCTCGCGCCGCGCACTCAGCAGCTCCGCAAGGATGGCGTCGCGCCCCTCCAGCATGAGCGATATAAATAGAAGCACCAGCTCGGCGTCATGCTCCGTCATGCCCCCTGCCAGGGAGTCCCCATCCTCATTACCGTCCCACAGCGTTGCTAATCGGGCCCCATCCCCGCCCACCCCCGGCCCCTCCTCGCCTTGCCCCCCCCCCGAATTCTGGGGCTGGTTTTCAATCACGTGATTCTTCTTCTTCTTGCCCATCGCGGATGCCAGCATTTTCTGGCGGCGCGCCGCGTCCTCCCTCTGCGCCGCCTCGGTTGCCAGAAGTTGGTCCACTGCCTCCTCAGCCTCGGCGTAGGTCTGCGCGGCCACACCCCCCGCGGTCATGGTCACGACCACCCCCCACGCGCGCCGCAGCCGCTCAAAGAGGGCCGTGTCGGCACGGAGCTTCTTCTCGCGCAGCTGGCAGGAGGCGGCCAGGGGAACGCGACATGTGCACACACATGCAAAAATGAGCAAACACGCGTGTGCACATAGGCATTAGGGTACCAAGGGGCGTCAGGCCAGGCTCGCACAAATGAAAGAACAGGTCTTGGATCAACTAACCTGCAATCGAATGATAGCATTATTTTTCCGTTTAGTTTCGGTAATATAGTAGTAGTATACCGACTAGAATATACCGACTGTTGGCACCTCTTTCCCCCCCTCTTCCCGCGCCCTCTTTCCCCCCCCCCCCCCCCCCACTTGTCGGTGAACTCTGGGTATGCCCCTAAAACCCCTCAGAGCCCGGGAGAAGCCTTCAAATTCTCCCAAACCCGCCTGTGAGGCGGCGCCACAGCATCCGCATTGTGCGATCAGCCTACTTGTTCAGTAAATTGCACCCGCCGTTGGGCCAGCACCATGATGCAGAGAGAGTCCTCTGTGGCCTGCCCACTGGAGGGGGTGTGAGAACCTTAGTAGGGCTAACTCCCTCCTTGTCGTGTACAGGGGTTGAAGGTTCCTTCATTGGTACCCACGTGACGGAGTCTACGAGCTTTTAATTAATTGATTCCCCCACTCCGCCCCCCCCCCCCCCCCCCCCCCCCCCCTTCCCCCCCCCCCCCCCCCCCCCCCCCCCTTTCCCCCCCCCCCCCCCCCCCCTTCCCCCCCCCTTCCCCCCCCTTCCCCCCCCCCCCCCCCCGCCCTTTGCCCCCATCCCTCCCCACTTCTCCCCACCTCCCATCTGTACAGCACTGCTCACCTCCAGCTCTGCTCGCTGCGCGTGGATCCCACGCTGTGCCGCCATGAGCGAGCCGGCCAGCGGGTCGGGCGTTGCCACGCGCTCAGGGGCCCTGTCCTCAGGACGGGCGCTCACGGCTGTGGCTTCTACTGGCACCCGGCTCGCCTCTGCCACCGGCGCCGCTGGCTTGCTCTCCTCTGCCTTACCTTCGTCCACCTGGTCCTCCGTGTCCCCTTCCTCTGTCTCTTCTTCCTCCTTCAACTCGGTTTCTGATAAGAAAGACTCTGAAGGCTCAGGCTGTGCTGGCGTGGTGGCTTCTAGGGATGCTGCCTCCTCTTTCGATGGCAGTGAAGGAGGACTGGGAGAGAAGCCGGGCTCCGATTCCTTTGCCCACGCGATGGAGTTTCTTCTCAGCAGGGCGGCTTGTTCCTGGGCTATGGCCAGACGTGCCCCCTCTTCCTCCAGCTTCTCCGATAGGGCCTGCGAGTCGCGCCGCACATCCCCAAGTTTCGCGGACAGCTCACCGTTGAGACGTCGCAGGGAGGAGACCGCTTCGTTGGAGGCCGTCAGTTCTGGTGCAGGTGACGGGGCGCCCGCGTGTGTGTGATGAGAAGGTCATAGGCAGGTGAGTGATGAGAAGGTAATCAGCAGAGGTGTGTGTGATGAGAAGGATACCAGCAGGTGGGTGATATGAAAAGGTCGCAGGGGGCCCACGTGGAAGTTGTAGTAGAGGGTGAGATGCATCAATTATATCCCACCGGGCAGTACTAGATAGATGCGGGCGGGATGAATGCTAGAGTATAGGGTATGCCAATAGGCTAGGTTGACATGTCTATACTGGTGTGGTATTACATCGCCATCCGTGGTGGAGCAAGATAGAGCACTACTAGGGGATTGCTAGCAGGCGCGCATGGGTTGGTGGGAGGCAGCGCAGGGAAGGAATGCATGTCAACAGCTGGTGGAATAGCAATCTCCATAGTCTGCATCGCACCCCATTCAAGCCACATAGAGGGAATAGTCGAAGCTATTGTGGCTTAAATGACCATACCCATTGTGGTCACGGTAGGCTGTTTTCTTTACTGACCATCCTCCCCCCCCCCCACCCACCCACCCACCCCACCCGCCCGCCCACCCCGACCCACCCACCCCACCCCAACCAATCCACCCCACCCACCCACCCACCCACCCACCCACCCACCCACCCACCCACCCACCCACCCACCCACCCACCCACCCACCCCGCCCCCGCCCGCCCGCCCGCCGCCCGCCGCCCGCCCGCCCGCCGCCCGCCCGCCCGCCCGCCCGCCCGCCCGCCCGCCCGCCCGCCCGCCCGCCCGCGCCGCCCGCCCGCCCGCGCCCGCCCGCCCGCCCGCCCGCCCGCCCGCCCGCCCGCCCGCCCGCCCGCCCGCCCGCCCGCCCACCCACCCACCCACTTCGCAGCAACTTTGACAAGGCACACACTATCGTGATCCTACTACGGCATTCACTACATAAAAACCATCACACCACCGGTCTGATGGGGGCATGACCTTGTCAGTGGCCACAAGGTGTGGGGCATGTTCAAGTCAACGTGTCAAAAAACGGAGCCATTATTTCGAACCCATCAACCAAGGGTAAACAGGAAGGCGGATGGGGTACCAGCTCGGTTGGCCACCTGGCAGACAGGGAGAATCGGGAACAAGTGCGAAGGCTTCTTATTCAAAACAGAAAACACACGACGAGAATTATGGAAAAAGCAGTCACACGTGCCAGGGGTTTCACAGCGGAAAGGTCCTCAGGACTTCCGTCTGCGTGGAAAACCGGCATGCCCAAACGTGCCTGATTTAAGGTGGTCGATCCTGGAGTTAAGGTCTGCGATGATGGTTGTCTTTGCTCCCAGTTCTGCCTGCGCGCTCTGTGGGAGGGGGAACAGCGCACCATGCAGCGAGCACCGTCCGACATGCACGCCCAAGAAGCACCACACGACAAGCGTCACAAAACAAGCACCGCCAAAAAACCAAACAAAAAACAGCAAATGAAGCAAGGGCCATCACGCTCTCTTTCTCTTTATCATGGCATTCCTATTTTTGTTCGTATAACAACTTTATTGTTTGAATAATGTGAAAATAGTGATTTTGAAAAAAGAGTAGGTTTCATCCTGGCTCAAAATTACGCTTGCGAGGACTTAACGCAAGTACAGATGGTAGTTCTTGACACCGACCACATAGTTTGCGGCAGCACAACCTCCATCTCTGTGAATATGTGTCACACATGCCAAGGCCCGTTGACACTTGAAAGGCTATCTACCAAAGGCAAGACGCACGGATGCCGGCTTAACGACACGGTGATGGGAAAAGGGCTAGCAGGAGGCCTTTCATGCATGACTTGACCGGTGACATGCCTCATAGAAAGGCGGGGGAGGCGGATACAGAAAGCCATGCCATACGAGCCCCTGAAAAACGGACCCCCCGATAAACGAACTCATGCCAACGGAACATACCCGCAGTTCGTAGATGGCCTTGGCAGACTCGGCCAACGCCGCGCGGACCTCGTTGCGAGCCTGCAGGGAGGATCCAGGAGGGGCAGGTGCCAGTAGGCATTTGGGCAGCACACGGGCCGCCGGCGAGAACGAGGGTGAGCATCACTGACAAGAACACGACATCATGCGTCAGCGCGAAAAAAAAGACAAAGCGTCCAGGGGCGATCTGGCGTACACCCAAGGGACAGGAAGGCTCCCGCGCGGCTCTGCTGGGAACCGAGGTAGGTGGCGGGTGACCGGTGGGCTCTCGGCATGGGCACTCGGAGGGGAAAAAAGTGGCTAGGTACTTTGTCCAGGAGGTGAACAGTCATTAATCGAGTCAGTAGGGGAGTCAGTCAGTAATAATTCCAGTAGTAATTCCATTTCAGTTCTCACTGTAGTAAGGTATATCATCCATCCATTGATACCCGCCCCTATCTCGACCAACCAGCAGGCACCACCGTCACGTCTGTCAGCCAGCAGCCACCTACCCTCCCCTCTATCTGCCCCAGGCTACCCGCCGTTACCTCGGTCAGCCGCTCGTTCGCCCCCTCCGAGTTCTTCTTCAACTTCTCTGCCTGCTCCCGCGCCGCCTCCAGCTTCTCCTCCAGCAGCGCCGATCGGTCATTCACCGCCGCCGTCACCCCATATGACTCAGCCAGCCCTTTCTGCGCCGCCGCCAGCGCTGCAGCCAGGTCCGCCTTCTCCCTCTGCACCTCATGGAGCGTGATCATGAGCTTTTTCAAGGCCTCCATGTCACTGCTGCTGCCCACATCGTGACCCCCGCCCTCGTCGCCACTGAAATCGCTACCAATGCCCGATGCCGCGTCGTGGTCCCGATGCGCCCCACTGCTCTCAGCCTCACTTCGGAGCAGGCGCTTCTCCTGGACTGTGTCCTGCCCTTGGGCCACACTTCGCGCGATCCCTGTGGGCACGCCCGGGTTGTCAGGGACGTCCGATGAGACATGCCGCGCCGACTTGGGGCCTTCCTTGCTGCTATCATTAGCAGCACCACCCGCTATCCCCCCACTACCTGCCCCACTGACTGCTGCCGTACCGGCCGAGCTCACTTGCCCCCTGCCTTGGCCCCGCGTCACACCCTGCTTCCGATCCGCTGTCCCTGGCCGCGCGTTCCCACCAGCCTGGCCGGCCCCCTTCTGGGGCTTACTGCCATGCGCGGGCGATGCATCCCCCTGGCTGTGACCTGAGGGGGCGCGCTCCCCCCCTGCGTCTGCCTCTGCTGCTGGGGCTCGCGGTAAAGGCTCTGCGTCACGAGTTGCATCAGCACGGCTACCAGCCTCACCGCTCGCTTGGCCGCCAGGCTTCCGGGCTGAAGGTAACAATTCGCCCGTTCCTGATGGCAAGGCGCTCGCGTCCTGCGAGATCACCCCCCGATTCTTACCTGCTTTGCCCCCTTGGCACCCCCTTTGGCGCTCTTGCCGCTGGGGGGCCCCGCGCCATGCGCCTCCCCCCCGCCCCCCTCCCTGCTGCCCCCACCCTGTGCCCTCCCTTCCCCCGTCTTTTGGCTGCCCTTGCCCCCCCCTGCAGGGTGCCCGCTGCCCTTATCCTGCGGAAGGGACACGGTCGCAGCCGCGGTTCCGGCGCCCGATCCACTGCCCTTGCGACTTGCCGCCCTCTCCAGCGACGCGTTGACTTTACTGTCCTGTTTGCTGTCCTGCTGAGGTGTCACCTCGAGACTGAATGCGCTCCCGCTATCCTCCCCCTCATCCCCCGCGTGAGAAAGCGTGCTGGACCCTTTCCTGCTGCCGCGCGAATGGCCCTTGTGGCCGCCATGGTGGTGGCCATGGTCACCGTGGTGGTCGGTGGGCGAGCCTGGCAGCCCGCTGGTCATCGTGCCGATGCAGCGCGTGAAGTACCCGCCGACCACCAGCCGGCGCTGGGGCAGCGTCTCCTCGCGCATCGCGATGGGCCGCTTTGAGAAACGGGCGTCCAGGTCCTCGAACAGCCGCTTGGTGGCGTCCAGGGACCCCGTAAGGTCGTGCACCAGCTTGTGCTCGATGTCGTGAATGACCTGGCAGTCACGAGCGCCGATGGTACGCCCCACGTGGACAAAATACCCTCGCTTAGTCGAAAAAGATCCGCTTGCTAGATGGCACACGATTCATTTGGCAGCAACTATTTCTGGGCAGTAGCCCTTGTTTATTTATACACCAGTTTACTACTAAAACTTTTACAGAAAGGAACATGAATATTTTACGGGACGGTGGATCATGTCACATGCATCGATTGTCTCAGGGTGATATGGTGTAAAGGATGCTTTCTGGCTTGCCAGGATGGTTCCTGCACAGCCTCTCTGCACACGCTTGTGTGCAGCATTCAGGGACCATGGCTATTTGCCAAGTGTCAACGTGCCTGAGTGCTGGACACAAATGGGCGCGGTGGTGTTGGACAGCACCAGTGTCGTCAGAGCAAGCATATTCCCTGTTCATACTCCATAGTTGATCTCCATTCTAACTAGGTCTCTTACATGGCCTTAACTAACTATTTCCCAAGACGGTCGCTGATGGGCACCGGGTAAGGGTGTGCGCACCGAGAGAAGGGGAAGAGAGGGGGGGGGGGGTAAAATCCCCTGTTGTGGCTTGCATCGTACCACACCCTCGTCTCCCCTTGCCCACCACCAGCCTCTACCCACGCTCCCCTCTCCTCGCCACCGAAAAAGGCCTCCCTCCCCTTGGCCACCTGCGTGGCCTGTCCCCTCATCCCCCCTCGCCCCTCCTCACCTTGCCCATCTGCATGACCAGCTTGGCGGCCGTCTTGGTGGGGAAGTCAAGCCGGCCCTGGTAGTGCATCAACTTGCCGCGGAGACGGGGCTCCAAGTCCACCCAAGCCGCCTTCATCGCCATGTACTGGGTTGGGGTGAGGTGGGGCGGCATTGCGCAGGGGTCCGAGTGGTAGGGGTCCATGAATGGGTGGCGACGGACATGGAAGTGCATGGAAAAATGCAGATGGGCGATGCCTACGTGGGGTGACTAAGATTTGGCAGACCATGCCTGGGGCATCATTATACCACTAGCGTAACTCCCCCATCCATGCTGTCAGTTGACATCATCCGCACACCTGCTCGTGCGCCCACCCCGACTCATGCTCTTCGTTGCCAGCACCCTTTGCGCTGCGACCCAGCAGCGAGTATTTTCTGGCGACCTTGTAGAACGCCTGCGGGGGGGCAGCACACAACCCAGAAACCAAGGATGAGCACGTGAAAATCCAGCCCATGACGGCCGCAGGTCTAGAAGGAAGGAAGAAGTCCTCCTGTAGCTTGTGGCGGCGGAACCCGCCGCACCCAACGAGACCTCAGTGGCATGCAGCGGTGGGTAGACACGGAGCACACATGTGGCTGCATCCAGCGGTGCCTGCGGTGGATAGAAAAGGACAAATCATTAAGGCTTTGCAAGGAAAACATGTCTTAGGTGGTTGGTCCCCATTTTACGCATAAATAGCAGGCCGCGAGCATGCTTCCGTCAACTCGCTGAGTGGGTCAGATGGCAGCGATACTGGTACTATCATTTTTCTAGCTAGCACACGGGGTTGTGCACCGCAATCGTGCAACCATTGCCAGGCTGCCGCACGGCATGCAGTGCACGTGGCAGGTGAAAAATATGCCGGCCACAAACCAAACTGAGTAAGACTTGAGACAGGCAACCTTGATGTTTGAGACAGGGTAGGCCCACCTTGGCAGACCCTTAAGAGTCCTGATGATATGAGCACCGGCATCTATATCAAGGGCAGCAAGAACCAGGGAAGCATTGTCTAATACTACTCTGAGAAGATCATTTCTATCGAAAACGTGAACAATGCGACCACGGCATACCATCTTGTCCCTCACCCACCCATAACATATGTCCATGTTGGCCCACAGTCAAGCCACTCAGCCACCATTATCCGCCTAATACTAGCCACCATTCGTAGCCACCGTGGCCCCACCTTTGGGTCGACAACGTCGCCCGTTGCACAAACACTATCTTAACCACCACCCTTGACAACCGTGGGCCATGGCCCACCTTTGGGTCGATCACGTCGCCGCCCCCCGAGAGCTGCACCGCCTCGCGGTACATACGCAGCGCCTCACGTTCGGTAAAGCTGGCGTCCAAGGACCAGATCAGGCCCTGCCATGGCGCACGGACGGGGGGAACCAAGCGGGCAAAGAGAGCACGGCAAGTTTGCGGTCAGGGTCATGTGAGCGGTGGGGTGAGCGGTGGAGTCCCTGGCAGGGTCCTTCCCCGCAACACGAGGGTACCAGACTAGCTGTCATGGCAGAAGGTGGCCATCTATACCTCTGGGCACCTGCCTTAAGTGGTGCTGCTAGTGATTGCAAACAATTAGCAAAAAGGAAAATGAAAAGAAACCCAAAGTTAGCTCATCAATTGTTACATGAAGTCAAAAAGTCAACACGTACAGGCTGCTGGCCATTATAGCCTTTTCATATATCTGCCATCAGCCACCTTGTCCATGGGCTCACCACTGCAAAGAATGTTCAGAATGGAAATGCCTGTGTGCCCCCCCCCCCCCCCCCCCCCCCCGCCCCCCTTCCCCCCTCCTCCCCCTGCCCGTCATGGGCTATCGCTAGGTCTAGCCACCCTACCCGCCAGCCCGTGCCACCGTAAACCATGCGGCTACCTGCACAATCCCTGGAACCGATGTCCCCTTATGGCTTCCAGCCACCTTCCGAAAAACCTCAGCCTAACCCAGCCCTTTGCAAAAGCTCTTCTCTGACACGATTCTCTGAGTTACTTCTCTGAAGCAATTTTCTAGAATGTTTCTCGAGGACATGTTTCAGATGCAACGCTTTTCTCTAGCCACACTCTGTTTAGAATTTAGACGATCTAGAACACCGATTCACAACGCCAATTCAGAGCGCCGATTTAGAGCGCCGATTAAGAACGCCTCTCTAACAGCGCCGCATCGTCCAGGGGCCCAGGCCCGCCCACCTGGAACTCGGTGAGCTGCAGCACGCCGTCGCCGTTCTCGTCGTACTCCAGGAAGCGGGTCTGCAACACGCTCTGGCGCACGCCGTCGTGGTACGCCCACTCCTCAACCAGCATCGCAGCCACCTCGTCGAAGCTGAACATGCCAATTGTCTCCAGGTGGGTGCGCCACTCGCGGTCCAGGGTGCCCAGGTGGGTGAGCACGCGCGAGCAGAAGGCCTCACCTACGCCAGAGCACACGCTGGCAGGAAGGGGCAGGCGGAAAGGAGGCAGGCAGGAAGCGTCCAAAAGGGTCAAAAGAGAAGAAAAGCCAGCTTCCCTGCACAGCCTACCCGCCCTGCCTCAACTGTCTGCCCTGATGCGGGATGGCAAGAACTAACAATACTGCTATCTCAATCGTACATCACCAAGCAATGCGGAGGCTGAAGTGATTCGGGGAGGGGAGCAGCCCAAAAGCATGCTCATCCGTCATAACCCAGGCTACCACAAAGCAAGGGGCGGTGACATGCACAGGAAAACACCTAGCTATTCCTTGCACTCCATGACCTCCTGAAAGAGCCACACGCTTAGTGACAAAATGCAGCACTGGGCGTTCAGCACTTTGTCTTCGATGGCTTTGGCTCCTTGGCCTCCTAACACAGCCTCCTAACGAAGGAGGTGCGTGACTCATAAATACTCTACCATTGAATACTAAATGCTGTGAACAGATGGCGGGTGGCCAGGGGCGGGGTTACATACGCCATCAGCACGTCGTGGATGTGGCCATAGGACACCCAGGCAGTCCCATCGGGTGCACGGGCGAGCTGCATGCGCAGCAGCTTGGGGCTGGCCGCGCGCGAATAGAAATCAAGGAACAGCTCCACGCCGTCCGCGTCGATGCCGTCGCGGATGCCAGCAACACGCTCAAACGTGGCGGCTGCCAGGGCGCAGGGTGCAGGGGTGCAGGGGTGCAGGGGTGCAGGGGTGCAGGGGTGCAGGGGCAGGCAGGCATGCGGTACCATGCAAGGACGGGCATATCGTGAGACAGTTAGGCATTGAGTGCACTCATGACAATCAAGCGCACACACACTCATCTTCGAACAGCTATCGGGTTGCTTGCCCTTTCCCATCCACGAATACCAGCAGTATTTATGGCCGCTGGTTTTCTACCACTGCGCACACACTCTAATTCATTCATGTGCCCACATGCACCAGCACACGCACACAGTGTGCATCCACAGGCGCTCATCGACGGGCGCATGGCATCTGTACACATGGCACCCTGTGCTGCATGCGCTGGCCTTCATGTCACCATTATCCCGCAGGAACCACTTCCGCCTCTCTTACACCAACATGCCCACGGTCTGCATTTTTCTTTTCTGCCACAGAAGCGCTCAAGTCATTTCCCAGTGCCATATCCCAATCGCCCAGTGCCATACGTTGGGCACTTGGCTCCACACAAGTCATCGGTGCATCTCGTGCCATACGTTGGGCACTTGGCTCCACACAAGTCATCGGTGCATCTCGTGCCATGCGTTGGGCACTTGGCTCCACACAAGTCATCGGTGCATCTCGTGCCATACGTTGGGCACTTGGCTCCACACAAGTCATCGGTGCATCTCGTGCCATACGTTGGGCACTTGGCTCCACACAAGTCATCGGTGCATCTCGTGCCATGCGTTGGGCACTTGGCTCCACACAAGTCATCGGTGCATCTCGTGCCATGCGTTGGGCACTTGGCTCCACACAAGTCATCGGTGCATCTCGTGCCATACGTTGGGCACTTGGCTCCACACAAGTCATCGGTGCATCTCGTGCCATGCGTTGGGCACTTGGCTCCACACAAGTCATCGGTGCATCTCGTGCCATACGTTGGGCACTTGGCTCCACACAAGTCATCGGTGCATCTCGTGCCATGCGTTGGGCACTTGGGCTCCACACAAGTCATCGGTGCATCTCGTGCCATGCGTTGGGCACTTGGGCTCCACACAAGTCATCGGTGCATCTCGTGCCATGCGTTGGGCACTTGGCTCCACACAAGTCATCGGTGCATCTCGTGCCATACGTTGGGCACTTGGGCTCCACACAAGTCATCGGTGCATCTCGTGCCATACGTTGGGCACTTGGGCTCCACACAAGTCATCGGTGCATCTCGTGCCATACGTTGGGCACTTGGCTCCACACAAGTCAT
The DNA here is from genome assembly GCA_009746045.1 of Mesostigma viride. Lineage (NCBI taxonomy): Eukaryota > Viridiplantae > Streptophyta > Mesostigmatophyceae > Mesostigmatales > Mesostigmataceae > Mesostigma > Mesostigma viride. The sequence continues at coordinate 6,634,780 of RPFO01000156.1, forward strand.
CGGTGCATCTCGTGCCATGCGTTGGGCACTTGGCTCCACACAAGTCATCGGTGCATCTCGTGCCATGCGTTGGGCACTTGGGCTCCACACAAGTCATCGGTGCATCTCGTGCCATACGGTGGGCACTTGGCTCCACACAAGTCATCGGTGCATCTCGTGCCATGCGTTGGGCACTTGGCTCCACACAAGTCATCGGTGCATCTCGTGCCATGCGTTGGGCACTTGGCTCCACACAAGTCATCGGTGCATCTCGTGCCATGCGTTGGGCACTTGGCTCCACACAAGTCATCGGTGCATCTCGTGCCATACGTTGGGCACTTGGCTCCACACAAGTCATCGGTGCATCTCGTGCCATGCGTTGGGCACTTGGGCTCCACACAAGTCATCGGTGCATCTCGTGCCATGCGTTGGGCACTTGGGCTCCACACAAGTCATCGGTGCATCTCGTGCCATGCGTTGGGCACTTGGCTCCACACAAGTCATCGGTGCATCTCGTGCCATGCGTTGGGCACTTGGGCTCCACACAAGTCATCGGTGCATCTCGTGCCATACGTTGGGCACTTGGCTCCACACAAGTCATCGGTGCATCTCGTGCCATACGTTGGGCACTTGGCTCCACACAAGTCATCGGTGCATCTCGTGCCATGCGTTGGGCACTTGGCTCCACACAAGTCATCGGTGCATCTCGTGCCATGCGTTGGGCACTTGGCTCCACACAAGTCATCGGTGCATCTCGTGCCGTACGTTGGGCACTTGGCTCCACACAAGTCATCGGTGCATCTCGTGCCATGCGTTGGGCACTTGGGCTCCACACAAGTCATCGGTGCATCTCGTGCCATGCGTTGGCCACTTGGCTCCACACAAGTCATCGGTGCATCTCGTGCCATACGTTGGGCACTTGGCTCCACACAAGTCATCGGTGCATCTCGTGCCATACGTTGGGCACTTGGCTCCACACAAGTCATCGGTGCATCTCGTACCATACGTTGGGCACTTGGCTCCACACAAGTCATCGGTGCATCTCGTGCCATGCGTTGGGCACTTGGCTCCACACAAGTGATCGGTGCAGTAGAGCCTCCCGCCGCGTGCCTTTGCCCACTTTACCCCAGGGAGAACCATCCCCTCACTTGTCCGTTTCCGCCTTCAACCCTCCGCTCTCTTGCATTTGTCCAACTGTAAACGCCTCCCCTCGCTTGTCCTTGGCCAAACAACACCTGAACCGCTCTGGTCAGATAGAGCAATACGCCTCCCCTCGCTCGACCTTGTCCACCTTTACACCTCGCTTCTCTCGTCCTTTGACACGAGCGGATGCCTCCCCTCGCTAGCCCTTGGGCAAACAACTTCGACCCTCAACCCACGTGCCCTTATCCTCTCGAACCGCAAAACAACTCACCTCGCTTGTCCTTGCCGGACACGGCCTTGAGCGTGGCGAGAAACTGGCTGAGCTTGGCCTCCGCGATCGACGGGAAGCCGTATTTAGACAGGTAGAAGTCAAACAGAAACTCCTGCATCGACTGCGGGCGCGCGCCGCGGGAACGGTCGACCGCGTCCACCCCTATCTTGGCCCAGTACACGTCCTGGTGACGGTGGTGGGGTGGGGCCGGGGGGGAGCGTGCGTTTTTTTGGCATGTGTACAGTGGCATGTCAGGGCCCAGTCCACATGCTGGCGGTGGTGGTTGTGTGTGTGTGTGTGTGGGGGGGGAGGAGCGTGTGGCTTCTCGGGCACGCACATCAAATGTCACTAAGTATAGTGTAGAGACTGGCATGTATTAGGGGCCCAGCACGCGTCCTGGTATGGTGTGGGGGGGTGCAACATGAGGGGTTGCATGCAGTGTTTGTTAGTAGAGGCATGTAGCAGTAGTAGTCCTAGTTATGGAGGGCTATCAGGGGAAAGAATAGAATAACATTGGCACGTGCCATCCTGATGTGGACCAGCGGTAGTGATTATACATCCTCCGCACATAAGAAATCATTGATAGGAAGACCACCGTAGTCCCACGGAGAGGAACGCCAGAAACTAACAACACACACATGAGATGAAACACAGGAGATGAATGGAGTGAGTAGAATTACTTAAAACAAGAAGCGTTTGAGCAAGTGAATGACATGAAACGCCCGTTTACGGTGGGGGGGCCACCCCCCGGTATCGATGTACATCTCATGTGCCAACTAGACACGTTGGCTCCACGGGCGGGTGCGGGGTAGGAGCACCCACTGGCAGGAAAATACATGCGACATCGCCAACTAGACATAATCCTGTACATGCAGGTGGCAGATGCAAGCACCCACCAATATAGTAATACACGCACACGGTGATGTAGCCAAATAGTCATACCCTTCATTTAGTTCATTGGGGGGTGGCGGATGGCAGCACCCACCGCTATGATCGCGTCGAGGTCATCTTGGGAGATCAGCGTGACCGCACGCGGGTCTTTGGAGCGCTCCTCCGCCTTGAGAAACAGCATTGGCGCCATGTTGCCGCGGTGCTGCGCAACCCCCTCGCCCTTGGCCTTGCCGCCGCCACTCGGCGCCCCGTCCTTAAGGAACCCGCTGCTGGCAAACTTGTGCGCGAAAAACTCGTGCACCCACGTCTGCGCCATGGGCATGCGCTTGTGCTCGAATATGGCCCTGGTGGCACGGGTATAGCAAGTCGGATTTGAGGGAGAAGGGAATGGGCATGCGCCTGTTCTCAGATATGGCCCTGGTGCCATATACATGGCCGGTGGAGTGCAAGGCTTGACGTGCATGGGCATGACACTGTCCACAAGCATCGCTCTGGTAGCGAGCAGACACAAGGTAGCAAATCATGTAAATAGTAGTAGATAGCTATATAGTAGTAGATAAGCATTTAGTAGTAGATATACATGTAGTTGTAGATATTGCAGTGGAAGGCATTTAGAGGGCCAGATGCCCAGGACAGGGCCTCAAGTGTGGGACTGAGACGCTCTGGCCATGCATGTAGCAGGTAAGTCTCGGCCTACAGCACCAGGCTTTGAGGGAATGTGTTCGTGGGCGTAACTTGTCGGGGGAGTGGGGGCGCAGGTTGATGGGAATGAGGTGTTGGGTTTGAGGACTTACCAAAAAAAGATAATAGCTTGAAGGGGAAGGACTTGAGCGCAAGGTTCGACAAACATGGTTTAGCATTCAGGAATTGGAGGCTGGCGTCGACGACTAGCATAAGAGCCTCACAGGGTCAGGGTTCGGTTTTGATCACTTTTAGCAACAGACCTGGCCATATGGGGCTAAACGCAGCCTAACCCATGTCCGTTTGCCAGACAAAATGCAGAATTTTCCTGTTTTACACCCCTCGACGGGCGCGGTGCAGACTCAACGAGCACACACGTGGTGAGAGTGGTATTTATTCCCATGTATATCCAATTACTACCTTGGCTAAAAACATTACGGACCTCCTCGCGTCATCTAACACTTCCTGCCTGCCATTCCCGCCCCTTCTCTCTCCCCCCCCCCCCCCCCCCTCCGCCCCCTCCGTTCCTCACTTTCCATCCTCACCTTAACAGCTGCGCCACCCCAAACTCCTCGTCCTGCCACTCCGCCACCACCATTCGGCCCAGCTTGTCCTCCCACTGATGCAGCCACACGAGCAGCGGCAGTGGCGACTCGTCTGCGCAGGGACAGGAAGACACACACGTCCGGAGAGTAGACATGCACCGGGGTGGGGGAAGACAAGCAAGACCGTCATACAACAAAGTGGCAGACAGGCACCAAGACAAGAGCCGATAGGAAAGAGGAGCAAACAGCCACGCCGGAGCACACAGGCGCAAAATTTCATAATGCATGCAACCAAAGAGCAGCCAGCCAACCAGGCATGCGAAAAGCCAAGCTGAAACAGGCCCACACATGCACAAGCCCAACCAGGCAGCCAGGCAGGAAACATGCCAGCCCTCCTCCCCATTTCCTCTCACTTTCCAATCGCAATGACACCCAGTCCCAGTTTACCGTAACTGGAAGGAAGCACTTCCGTACCATGAAAGTACCAGCCGGCGAGTGTCGCAGGCTCCCACATGCAACTGGGATGGAAGTGGGTAAGTCCTCAAGGCTGGTGAAAGGGTGCTTCCAGACGCAATAACGACGGGATGTGGTGTAAGCCCTCAAGGCTGGTCAAAGGGTGCTTCAGGGCGCGACAACAACGTGATGTGGTGTAAGCCCTCAAGGCTGGAAAAAGGTTGCTTCAAGGTGGGACAACAACGTGATGTGGTGTACGTCCTCAAGGTGTAACCACGAATGTGGTATTGCGCACAGGGCGTGCAATGAGCCGATAATTCTTTCCCACGGTTGCCATCATGTGAACACACTGAATGCGGGCACAGGTCTAACCAAACGCGTAAATGAGCATAACCAAAAGTGTAACTTAGCATGTCACGTGATAGTGATGCTCTTGCAAGCAAATGCTCATAATAATTATTCCCAACGCACCCTGCAGCCACGTCTCCAGCTCCTCCACCAGTGTACGGTTGCGCATGCAGACCTTGCCGCAACGCTTGACACCACCGATCCGTGCCCGGCCCCCTTTCTTCTTCACGCCATCAACGGCCCCGCCCTCGCCCTCGTCGTCGTCCGCCAGCAGTAGCTTGGCGATGGTGAGGTCTTTCTCCTGGAGGCGTGCCTCGTATGACTCCACCTGCAGGTGCAGAGGGCGCACGGTCGTGTGACAAAGGACCTAGTGTGACCATGCGACTAAGAACATGCAGTGTGACCAAGAAGCCCATGTGGGGCCAAGCATGGGAGCGTGACAAGACCCAGCTGGGTGTTCCATTCGGCATGTCTAACTGTTTTACGGTTCAGTTGTTACATGGTCCGTGTTTGGCATGACGAACCACAAACAGCCTGGGGGAGAAGGCAAGTGTGGGCATATCCCTCGAGCACTCACCCCGCCACGCCCTCAAGCCTTCACGCCTCCACCCTCACAAACTACTGCCCTTGCCCCGACCAGCAATCGCCGACCCCGCCCACCTCGAGCAGAATCGGCTTCTCCTACCCTACAAAAAACTATTGAACGCTACGCAAAAGCCGGTTTACTCACCTCCTCCTTCCAGTCCTTGAGCAGCGTCTTCTTCTCCTCGTCCTGCATCACCTTGGTCGCCGCCATCACCTTCTCATGCGAGTTGTGCATCAGGGAGATGCGGGCCCTGGCAGGGGGGAAGATGGGGAGAAAAGGCAGGAGGAAGGGGTGGGAGGGGAGAACATAGAGAGATGAAGGGGAAGAGGGTAGGGGGAGGAGGGGAACAGGGGCAGGGGGGGGGGGGGGGGGGGGGGGAGAGGGGTGAAACGGGGTCGAGGGGAAGGGATAGGGACGGCAGGGGGGAGGCACAAAGGCATCCATTTATGACAGGTAAGTTAGCACAGCTTGCGGCCTCCCCCAAACGGCTCTATGGGTGGATAAAACGAGGTGCACACGCAGCATGGCCAGGACAGCCCAGTCGCTCAGTTGCTCAGCGCCTTCCTGACCCAGATGGGGGTGTTACCCACTACTGTTAATTAATTAATTATTAGTACCCACTACTATACTTCGGTAACATGTTGTATGGGGCATGTTCCCAAGCGCTTGCTGGCCGGCAGCTCCTCCGGACATGCAGGGGGGAAGAAGCTAGCCACGGGTTACCAGGGAGCGAGGTCTGATCACAGGCAGGCGCTCAAGGGTAGCCAATATGCAACCAGAGGGTGTGCAACCAAACACGTTGTTGTTGGGGAATCCAGGTGGGGGAGATATGCTGTGTTGTGGGATAGGTCAACCGGTGGAGCGATTTAGTAAGGAGCAGTTTAGAGATGGTGTACAGGATATACTCTGCGTGGAAGTGTTTATGGAAAAGATCTAATGGTAGGCGATGGTCAATTACTTAGCAGCCATTATAGTACTTAAATAACAACCATCCGTAATCAATAGACATCCATGGTGGTGCTTGAATAACACACTATCACTGAACGATTGACATCCATGGTGGTACTTGAATAACAACTATCTGTAATCAATTGACATCCATGGTAGTGTTTGAAATGACAACTATCGGTAAGGGACTGACATCCATGGTAATTGATGCATTACAGTCTGTAATGCATTGACTGGTATCCTCAGCCGGGCTTGAGCAGGTACTGGGCATCCCTATTGGTTGGCCGTACATCCACGAGCCAGACACACAAGCGCCTCATTCTTGTTTATTTGATAGGTAGCACTAGTCTGCCTATCGACCAATCAATGGCATGAGCGCTGTGTTCTTGTTCTCGGGTACACATGAGTGCTGTACCACAACCCATGGTGTAGAGGAAGCAATATGGTGCCCACATAAGCATCACATTCTTGTTCTTAAATAGGCACTAAGAATAACCTCGTGAATATAACCTTAAATGGTAGGTGGCCACCCACATTAGCGCCTCATTCTTGTTCTTCAGCTCCTCCATGTACGCCAGCTGCTTCTGTGCAGACTCCAGCTGAGAGCGGAGCTGTGGAGGGCCCATGGGAAAAGGTCCAGGGGGAGGGGGAGGGGGGAGGGGAGGGGGAGGGGGGAGGGGAGGGGGAGGGGGGAGGGGGAGGGGGAGGGGGAGGGGGGAGGGGGGAGGGGGGAGGGGGGAGGGGGGGAGGGGGAGGGGGAGGGGAGGGGGAGGGGGAGGGGGGAGGGGAGGGGGGGAGGGGAGGGGGAGGGGGAGGGGGAGGGGGAGGGGGAGGGGGAGGGGGGAGGGGGGAGGGGGGGGAGGGGGAGGGGGGAGGGGGAGGGGGAGGGGGGGAGGGAGGGGGAGGGGGAGGGGGGAGGGGGGAGGGGGAGGGGGAGAGTTGAAGGGTGCGTGTGGAGGGCGGAGCAAGGGTTCACGTTGGGCCGCCTCGTTCTGATGCCGAACACCACCATGCCATGCCCCAAATGAAAACATCAGGGAAACCCTACAGGAAAGGTATAAGGTAAGTCAGTAGGTTGATAAATCCAGCACGCCATGGACACCTAAAGACTTTCGAAAGAATTGTCATTTCTCGTCGAGTACCGCCCAATTACTTGCCCCAGGACAGCTGGCATGTCCGCTTGGTTGCTTGCTCATGGCAGGCATGACAACTCAGGAGCGAAACCATCGCCCACACAGTGCAGAACACCCCAAGGCAATGCCTGGGGTTCGAAAATCAGATAACTTCACCCATTAAGTACATGATCTGAGTGCGCGGCCCATCAGAGTGTGCGTTCTCTTGGCAGAGCCCTCCATTCACAGGTAGGCCATCCTCCATGTGATTGCGCTACGATAGTGAAGACTCAAGGCAAATGCCTAGCCAATGGCTACTGCTTCACTGGCCCCCTTCCAATCTTCACCTACGAGAACAAGGCGCTAGTGTAGAGCACGGCTTGGGTACTCACGTGCCATACTGAATACTACTAGCAGTATACACTCACTACGGTAGTTGTAATAATAGAACTACCACATTACTATGGTATAGTACTACTGTACTACTAGATGATTGCAGTACTACTGTAATATTATAATGCTACTACTAGGTTACAACATCATCTCACTTACCCCCCCCCCATCCATTCCCACCCCCGCGGCCCTGCCACGCCCCACCCCCACCCCCACCCCTGCCGCCACCCCCAACCCCCATCCTACCCCACCCCCACCCCCACCCCGGCCGCCACCCCCAACCCCCATCCTACCCCACTCCCACCCCCACCCCTGCCGCCACCCCCAACCCCCATCCTACCCCACCCCCACCGCCACCTCCACATCCCCCCCGCCCCACACACTGCCACCCCAAACCGGGCCCCACCCCCACCCACCCCCCACCTTGATCTCGTCGTGCTTCCACATGGTGCGCACGGTGTCCAGCTCCTCCCTGGTCGCGTGCAGGGCCTCCCTGGCCTTGGCCTCGGCCGCCACCAGGTCGGCCTTGGCCTGCGCGCGAAGGGCGTCGGTGGATGCACTGCGCTCGCCGGCCTCCATGCTCAGACGCAGCTCCGCATCCGACGCCTGCAGGCATCAACACGGCATTGATGCGAGTAGCACTGTTTAGTTGATTGATTCATGCAGTTGATAGGATCAGACATAGCTCCTCGCCCACTGCCTCGGGAGGGCGGCATTATTATGGATGGTAGCATGTAGGGTCGGCAAATTTCCCAGATAAGGATCGGCGCGGCGCCGCAACAGTAGACCGTACCATATCGCTAGTATCCAACAAATTCACTGTTCAGGCCGTACTAGTGTTCAGAAATCGAGAAGGAAATGTACGTTGCGAGATATTTTTCAGGGCCAAATCGGGGCTTTTGGAGTGGGAGTGGACGGCACTAGCTAATTGTCCGTTCCAGCCACTCCCACCGTAATTCAGGGGAATCTGCAAAATCGCCACACATTAGGTCGGGAGTGAGGTCACATGGGGTCACTATACAAGATTGGCCGGATTTGCTGTTCAGGTGGGGGTACTCCCGCTGTGAATGCAATTCGGGGGGGTTAGAAACCAGTCTGGATCCTGAATCTAAGGACTTAGTGGCGAGTGTGAACATGCTGCCAGAGCACAGAGAACCTCCCTTCTATTCACCGAGTTGTGTCAACTTATCAGGGGGTGGCATCAAGTCTGGGCAAGCAGTGTTCAAGAAATGAGTTATACGGGGGTGGAGCATACAGCATGGGGGGGGCATACGCACAAAGATGTCGGCTGCCTGGGATCACACGGTCACAGACAGGGAGGCTGCATGGGTTGAGGCCGTGAGGATTCAAAGACTACCATATTTATGACTACCATATTAGATTGCCCTGCTATACTACCATTTTAGACAACCATATTATACTACCACATAAATACAGTAGTATAAGTATTATATAGATATTACTATCATCTGGCGTCTGGGCGGGCCCTGGGGGGGGGGATGGGTTGGGGGAACAACACGGGGAAGAAGGGGCGGGGGTGACGGCCAATGTGATGCATGGGCAGACCTGAAGAGGGCGGGCAGGGGGCAACGAAGCAGGACCAGGGACGGAAGGGTACCATAAGGAGGCCGCTGCCTCCCTAACAAGCCGCCGACAGGGCAGCGAACAAGGGGCAAACAGTAAATAGGGGGCGGGCATACTGGCTATAAAGAGGAGCCGTCTGATAGTCAAAAAAGACCTTGGGACGTGAGCTGTCAACTATTCCATCAACCACAAACGAGGACGCACCTGTTTCACCATACCCCCAAGCCGCGAGCACATCGCCACGGCCCCCTGGCCGTACTTGGTTCACCACTTTGTACAGGCAGCCACAATTTTGCTACAAATCCCGCAAACATCAGGGCCGTGTCTTACTCATCATGCCGCACAGGCCTCACCCTCTTCTCCTACTCTCTGCAGTGGCATGGCTACCCAGGCAGCACGCTACTCTCTAGACGCCTCACCCTCTTCTCGTACTCGGACAGCGTGGTGAAGACGGTGAACATCTCATCGCTGATGGCGTCAACGCAGGCATCAAATGGCTTGCTCAGCTTGGTCAGCTGGTTACAAGGGGCATGGTACACTCACACACACAAGTTTCTTGGTCAGCTGGTTACAAGGGGCATGGTACACTCACACACACAAGTTTCTTGGTCAGCTGGTTACAAGGGGCATGGTACACAGACACACGCACAAGTTTCTTGGTCAGCTGGTTACAAGGGGCACGGTACACACGGACAATGCCTGGTCAGCCGCGGTCAATGGCGAGACGAAAGGGTGCACGAAGGCATTCCTTGGTCAGCTGCGGTCAGGGGGGCAGGCGCACACGCAGACATGGCCTGGCACGCAGATCAGATGGGCGTTGACACACAGACATTACTGGATCCGTACAGTCAGTGGGACCAGACACGTGGAGACGCCGCACACGACGCATGCGCTATACGCAAATACCATGCGATTGCGACATGTGGCACAGTCGATACCGCCTTCTAGCCATGGTGGCCTCTTTAGAATCCATCTCATTTTAATGACAGTCACTAATATAGAATTATTTTTATTCAAGCAAATATCCCCTCTATGGAATTGAGTTCATCCTAGCGACCGTCACCTCCTTCTGCATGCTGGCGTGCGCGCTGGCTGACTGCGGCCCATGCTCCTTGTCCGCGAAGAAAGCCCCGTGCGCCTTAAAGGAGGCCACCAGCAGCATGCCCTGCCGCTCGACCGCGGACGCGAACGCGTCGCTCACTGCCGCCTGCAGGTGCCGCAGCTTCTCACGCACGGTTGCCAGGTGGCGCGTGCCCTTGGCGGGAGGCACCGGCATCTCACCAACAGGGTAGTGGGGGGACTGAAGAGGGAGGGGGGGGGGGGGAGGATGGGCGACCATGCCCAAGATGGGATTGCAAACAAAGGGGAAGGGGTGGGCAAAGGGAGCATGGGAAGCGTGGTCCCTGAGACGTGGACAAGTCTCAGAGGTGAATGTGGGGTTGGGCCGGTGGGGAGGATGTGCCCCAGATGCCAGCAGTGGCCATGAAGCTAGCCAACGTGACCATGCCCACGCCGAATATGCATTATGCAAGCCGCAAGGGCACATGGCCATCCCCAAACGTCTGTCATGCCGGTTCACAAAAACTTGGGTAGAGCCACAATGCATGGCAGCACTTTGTCAGATGGGCTGGCTTGCATGTGGACATAGCCTACATGGCTCGGGTTGCCCGGAGGCCAGGGGTTATTGGCTGGTTTGGGGAAGGCGTTGGGGGGAGGGGGAGGGGAGGGGGACGGGGGGGGGAGGGGGAGAGGGGGGGCGGTGTCATTAAGACCCGCGCACCCAGGGGGCATGAGGGCCGCGTCTGAGGGCAGTGAAGGTTCCGCTGTGCAAAGGACAGGACTACCAATGGCTTCCTTCTTGAATAGCTACCAGAGCTTGGGAATGGGGAGCGCTGGTAGTTGCGTTGCCAGCTCCTGCGGGACGCCACCCCATGACTTAACACAAAATGTGCAAGATCACAGAAAGAAAATGTGCAATGCAAGAACATACATGAGCTGGCATACATAAGCCGGGGGGGGGATGTACTGAAAGAGAAAAACTCGTTAAGTACCTTAGTTCCCCCAGGCACAAAAGCATACATGCATGCATGGCATGCACACAATGGACAAGCAAGCAAGGCCACTCAAGGAAGCAACACCTACATCATCATCGTCCTCCCTGGCCTTGACTGCCCATGTCCACCCCTGGTGTGCCAACAGCCCGTCCCTCTGTGTCGGCGTTGCCGGCCGAGGCGCCTGCACGCTGCTGGCACCTGCGACCCCCGCAATCGCCTTCCTAGATGAGGTAGCGGCGCTGCCCGGCGGCTCGGTTTTAATGGTGACTGACACGCCAGCTCCGGTGCCTGGCAGTGCCTGCCCATGCCTTGAGCTGGGGTCGCTGCCAGGGTCATTTGGTGATGGCGGTGTTCCTGGTTGCTGTTGTTGTTGCTGCTGCTGCTGCTGCTGTTGCTGCTGCTGTTGCTGCTGTTGCTGCTGTTTTCTTGCAGCACGCTCCGCTCGCAGTTGCTCGAAGTCATCAACGATCGCTGGCCGTTGTCCCCGCAGGAGCGCCTGCGAGTGGCAGCAGCAGAGTCATGGCCGAGGAATGAATGTCCACTCGAACATCCGGTAAGAAAAGGCATGGCCGGGATACGATTCGCGGAAAGGCTATTATGGGATAAATATAGTAAGAACATGGATCACGAAACCGGAATTGGTGACAAGGCCGTGTGTGTGTGGGGGGGGGTGGGGTGGGGGGGGGGGGGGCTAAAAATATCGATAGGGCAACACAGCACGACGAATAACGCGGGGAGGAAAAAATTAAAAGGCTTCGGCCCGTTTCAAAATAATACCTCCGAATGGGGGACCTTGCACGTTTAGGGGCATAGATTCAGCATGACGATTGCAGTTGTGATAGCAAAAAGTTGTCGCAATGTATCAAGCTCGGACCAGTTCGATCGGAATTTCGGATGTTCAACACGGTCTCACCTGCTTTCGCATCAACTCCAGGCCCTGCCCGATGTTCCTCCAGACGTCGTCTCCCCCTGACATGGCGTAAAATGTGGAATCGCTTGGCCAACACGGGGAAAGTAATACGACTCCACGTCAATTGACCAAACCCAATCCCGGAGAGCTCACTGGCCACTTACATTTCTTAGCATATCCCTACCCTAGATTTATCATGCTCGTTTGAAAATGATCCGTTTTCCTTCCGACCCCCTCTAGACATTTTAATGTTGAGACTACGCAAGATGTTTGTTGACAAAAAGCCATATCCAACCGGTTATCATAAAATCAGAATTTACACCGGGCATAGCCTAGCAATATTAGCAATACCATTTTGGCTATTATTTTTGCCGAATAACCAGCGATACATATCGGTTTTCTAAAGGTAGTACAGTAGTTTTCTGATTAGTGATTAGTGACAAGCACGTGACGAAATCAGCATAAACGTCCGCGAATGAGGCTTGCTAGGTCAACAGTCAACACACGGGATCTGGCGGGTAACATTGGGTTCCGCTTGTCGCGCGCACTCGGGGACACGTGACCGCTGACCACTGGGCATAACGGTTGCCCTTCGCTTCGGTAAACGAAAGGGTACCTAAGAACTCGTGCAATGCAAGTCTGGCCATAATAACGAGAACTAGAACTGAATTACTGTAAAACTGAGTGTAACAACAGCAATTGCGTATGGCAATTTGCGCAAGTAGTTACATGGTGGCTAAGCAAGCAGCTTGAAGGGTTTAGTGGTTTGTAGGAAACATGCATCCGCTTGACCAGCTTACTGAAGATGAGATCCGCGTCGCCGTGGACTGCATTCGTAAAGAGCTGCCAGGGACGCTGAGATTCAACGTCATCGCGCTGCATGAGCCTCCGAAGGAGAAGCTCGTGGCTCACCTTGAAAGCGGTGGGCCGGCGCCGCCGAGAGAAGCGTACGTCCTAGTGTTGAAGGAGGGTCGCGCGTACCGCGCTGTTGTTCGGCTGCCCGATGGGGAAATTGTCTCCAAATGCACGCCGATTCCCAACGGCCTGCAGCCCCTGCTGACGCCGGACGACTGCTTCTTGGCCGAAGCAATCGTCAAAGAGGACCCAACGATCGTGCAGGCCGTGAGGGAGAGATACGGCGTGGAGGACCTCCGCCTGCTCGCCTGCGATCCTTGGTCCGTCAACATCGCGTCGTCGGATCTGGAGGCCCTGTCCACGTGGCGTGGGAAGGAAGACGAGATCACCCCTCGGCTGTGCCAGACCTTCCTGTACCTGCGCGACGACGCGGACGACAACCATTACTCGCACCCGCTCGACCTCCTCCCCATCGTGGACCTGAACCTCGGCAAAGTAATCAACATCTTCAAGCAGGACGTCACCCCCGAGATCCCCAAGGCCTCGGTCAACTACCACCGCAACAAGCTCGCGAGCAACAGCTACCTGCAGGCGGCGTGGCGGTCGGACCGCCTTGCCCCCCTCAACATCCTGCAACCGGATGGCCCCTCCTTCAAGGTCACGGGCAACCACGTGACCTGGCAGAAATGGTCGTTCCATGTCGGCTTCAACTACCGCGAGGGCCTCGTCCTCAATGACCTCCGTTTCGACAACCGCCCCGTTCTGTGGCGTGCCAGCCTCGTCGAGATGGCTGTCCCATACGGCGACCCCCGGCCGCCCTTCCAGAGCAAATGTGCATTCGACGTGGGCGACTACGGTCTCGGCTACTGTGCAAACTCTCTCGAGCTTGGCTGCGACTGCCTGGGCCACATCCACTACTTTGACGCCACGCTGGCCAACAGCAAGGGCGACCCATACGTCGTCCGCAAGGCCGTGTGCATGCATGAGGAGGATGCGGGGCTCCTTTGGAAGCACGTAGAGTATCGCAACGGGCACAGCGAGGCACGCCGCGCGCGCCGCCTCGTCCTCTCCTTCATCGCCACTGTGGTCAACTATGAGTACCTCTTCTACTGGTCACTGCACCAGGACGGGGGCATCGAACTCGAGATCAAGCTCTCGGGCGAGCTTTCCACCAACCTGCTCTCCGCGGGGGAGGGACCCCTGCCCAGCCACGGAACCCTGGTGGCCCCTGGCGTCAACGCCCAGGTAGGTGAATGGTCGGAGTGATGTGGCATGCATGCACCTTCTGACACACCCCGTCTGCCTGAGTGGACAGTTGTCTGTGCACACATGATCCTTGCATTTGTGTTGCACGTGGTTGGCTGTGCCCGTGTAATCGGCAGCGTGCACTGGGTATCCATGGGTCGGGCATAGCCTATTTCCTAGCTACGCAATCTGATAATCAGGTGCTCATGCATGGTGATGTAATTAACCGTAGGATAATACACGCACCATACCCTGATCTAATGTTTAGTGCTAGATACTAGTATGTCTAGCATATCTACTTACCATGCCGCCGTGAGTGCTCCCATGCCTGAGTACTAGATACTAGTATGTCTAGCATATCTACTTACCATGCCGCTGTGAGTGCTCCCATGCCTGGGTGCATATGGAGAGCGGGAACGCAGGGGGTCGACCTTCTTTGGTATCACTGGCACGATTTTGATTCTTGCACCTTCTTCCACCGCGAAGCCTCCTCTTATTCTTCTCCTGTAACCAGCTGCAAGAAACAGTTTGAATCATGGAGTCAAGCCGGCCTGGCAAGGAGGGCGAGGCACCAATCCAGCATCCCAAAATCGTCATGGCAGTTACCCGCGGCCCCCTAAGTGAACATCTAAGGGATAGTAGTTTGACACCCGACAGCCCCCTAAGTGCATATCTAAGGGATAGTAGTTTGACACCCGACAGCCCCCTAAGTGCATATCTAAGGGATAGTAGTTTGACAACCGATTATGTGCACTTGGTTTGGGGTTGCGCATCGAAAGGTGTCAGCGTCTGATACAATATAATGCTATTCGCCTTATCACGCAAACAAACCTCTTATTTCATGATGCTCCTTGAACTCTCACTGAGCAACTGAGTGCATGCCAGGGCCATCCGTGGCATGGGGGTCCCAACGCATCCATCCCTGCTCTGTGCGCTCGTGCATGAGGGACACTGACGAATGTCACCCGACCATACGCACGTGAGTTGCACTGCTCCATTCCCCGCACATGCGTTCTAGTGTCTGTCCTATCGCGCTCATGCGTTGTTGCCCTAGCTGGCATGCTGGACCCCAACCGCCACTGCACGGCTCGACTCTAAATGCCACCCTGCAGATCCACCAGCACATGTTCTGCGTGCGGCTGGACATGGCGGTGGATGGCCACAAGAACACGATCACCGAGGTGGATGTGCTGCCCTCCCCCGCGGGGCCCGGCAACCCCTTTGGCAATGCCTTCCGCGCCACGTCCACTGTGCTGCGCCGCGAGCGGGAGGCGCAGCGCGTGGCGTCCCCCGCGACCGCGCGCGTGTGGCGCATCCAGAACGACGCAGTCCTCAACCCGATCAGCCACAAGCCCGTCGCGTATAAACTGGTCCCCTTCACGCGGGGGCCCGCGCACCCCACGCTGCTGACCTCGGCGGACAGCGCGGTGACCAAGCGTGGGTTCTTCGCCACCAAGTCCGTGTTGGTGACTGCGTACAGTGACGAGGAGAAGTGGCCCGCGGGGGAGTTCACTGTGCAGTCCTCGGGGGATGCCCCGGATGTGCTGCCCAAGTGGATGGCCAAGGATCGGGAGATCGAGAACCAGGACATCGTGGTGTGGCACGCGTTTGGTGTTGTTCATCTGCCGCGGCCAGAGGATTTCCCCGTCATGCCTTGCGAAGTCACAGGCTTCATGCTCAAGCCGGACGGGTTCTTCTCGGGCAACCCAGCGATTGATCTACCACCAGAGTCCAACAAGGAGAGCAAGTGCTGCGCATGAAGTGCAGTGGCCAATCAAGATCATTTGTTGCGCATGTCAATATGGATGTACAGATGTAATATATATGCACTTTGTGGTCGTCGTATACCTGTTCTGTGTTCGACCGCATTCCATGCACATATATGGCCGGTGAACTGTGTTGAAGCAACACAGTTCACCATGATTAATGTGAGACAACCAGATTAATGTATACTTGATATAATTGGTTCTTCTGAATTCAAGCGATATACCTACACACACAGATCTCGAATGATGTATCTAGTACCAAATTCGAAAGGCTTGCATCACTCCCCGGAAAGGAGAACTTTTGCGGATGACTGTAGGTGTCAGTTAATTAACTAATTAATTAAACTCGTGCTCCCGTTGGGGAGTCACGGAGCACCGAAGTGCTTTTAATCCCTGTGTGTGCACTACAGGAGAAAGGGCAGAGACCCCCAGTCTCCTTCATGCCAAAGGCATGCCACAGCTGCAATCGGGCGCGGCTAGCTAAAAGGACAGGCTAACGATCAGGCAAACTGTGGGTGCAATAAGACCCATGTGAGCATATCATAGCAAGGAGCGTGGGCAAGTAATCTGAACATAGCCAGGGCGTAGCATGGCTGTACTAGAACTAGGCTAAGGCCATGGCTGGTGTCAGTTGGCGATGCCTTAGGATCAGGAGACGTCCGTCCTATAGTCAGCAAAAGTTGGTGCGAGAGGTCCCCAGTTCGATTCCGGCCTGGATTCATTTGCAGATCGCGTTTTCCGCGGACCGGCACTGAACGCAAATGTTTTTCACCTTTGCGGCGTGCCAAATCAGAAAATCAGGATATTGTAGTTCCAAGAATTAAGCAGCTTCTCATTGGGACCTTAAGAGAAATACTTTGGACAGAGGTCGAACTAAGAATTTGCACAATACGCTGTACTTTTTCAATATCTAACTACCCAATCAAACACGCGATAACAAACCCAACTTCCAATGATGAAGTATATGCGTACTTCGATCTTGATCGACGTACCTTCCAAAAAGCGCGCCACGCGTGCTAAATAATTTTGTCACCTGCATGCAATCTAACATGCCATGGTCAATTAAAATTAATTAATAAATTCAACACGCGCTCCCGTTGCATGGGAAGTCACGGAGCACCAGCTAGAGCTATTAAACCCTGAGCTGTGCACATACAGCGGGTAGGGGGGCAGAGCCCCACCCCCCTTGCCTCATGGCACATGCAGCTCCGGCCGCAGGTGCACAATCGGATCCGTCGAAACGATCCGGCCGGTACGTGTCGATCCCTGTAGGTGCAATATCAAGGAGACAACCAGCGCAGGCCAGAAATCGGGAGAATCTGGACCATGGTAGCTCAAGCCTGCCGCAATCTTGTCCGCGTTACGAGTCGTTCAGGAGGATGAATATGAATGGTGATGGAAATGTGTAGCCTTGTGCATTGTAATTATGGCTGGTTTCCGTGTAGAGCGACTAGATGACCTAGACAGTGGGGCCGGAAACAGCTTGCTTGATCAGGGCGCGTGTTTCGAGCCTAACTGGCCGGGAGTGTCTAGTGGTGAGCACCATTGCTGCGATCGCTAGCTCTCCCACCATTTACGAGGAAATACCCGCTAAAGGAAAACCACTGAAAAGGTCTAGCTAGTCAGTCATTACGTTAGCCATGCCATGATTCCAAACGTCCAAGAACTGCACACGGTGCGAAGGCAAAAATCCGGCGGACAGCACTTTCAAATGTGCAGCGGGAACCAAAAGCCTGCGTGTGTCAGAAAACATCGTGTTGCTGCATGACCAGTGCACGAGCATTGCGTTACTATATATATTGACGTGGCACGGTCAATTAATGCATGACGTAATTTGCATCCCCGTGCAAGGGAGTCGGCCAGCTGCCACATCCAGATCAATATATGTAGTCCTGCTAGTTTTGGTCATGCATGTAGGCAAGCGCCCGGCTAGTGCATATCCTTCCTGTAACAAGCAAGCTGTAACGGACACGAGCATGCATGCGATGTCGCTTGCTAGCTCAACGTACCATTAAAATAGTTGTCTCACTTCAAATCAATACTGCACTTGTGCCTTGGACCGAGGGCATTAATTAATAAAATATTATTCTATTCTCGTGTCCGAGGGCATCTATGTACATCCATCCATCGGGGTAGCTTGTAGCAAAGACATTTGACGGTAAGCTAGCTAGCTCTACAGCTTGTTGATAGATAATCATCAATAAAAAGTGCATGTGCACAGAAGTACGTAATGCGAGTCATGCGCACGGGCATGCATGCCACACAGTACTATGCTAATCTCAATGCTAATCTCACTAGAAGAGTAATTACACAGAAGTTACGAATATCGTAGACCTGCATCATATTAAGTGAGACAACTACTCCTGCATTGAATTATATCGGACGCTGCATCATGCCCCGGCCAACCATATAGGCACTGGAGGGGCATATAATCCTCATCCGAGCTGTCCTCTACTGTAACCGACGGCATGCATGGATGCGATCTTTCTGTACGAGATGCAGACGACATGTTGTGAGGCACACTTGCATGATCGATGCATTATTCAGTGAGAAAACCATGGTATATCTGGTCATGCACACGCTGTCTACAGCTGGGCAGGCGCGGGCGATAGGGGGTAGGCAGGCAGGAGATTGGTAGGCGACATTCCGTTCAGTTGGCTCTTCTCTGCACATGGCTCATTCATGCCATGCACCCATCGCATGTAACACCGCATGTGTTGCAGGGAGGTTGTGCGCATGCAGCGCACAACGAAGGAGGAACAATCATTGAACCAAGTATACATTATAGTGTGTAATCTGGGCGGGCAGACGGGCGGGCCGGTAGGCGGGGGGGCGGGCGGGCGGGTGGGCGGGCGGGCGGGCGGGCAGATGGGTGGGTGGGCTGGCGGGCATTTGGGTGGGCTGGCGGGCGTTTGGGTGGGTGGGTGGGTGGGCGGGTGGGTGGGTGGGTGGGTGGGTGGGTGGGTGGGTGGGTGGGTGGGTGGGTGGGTGGGTGGGTGGGTGGGTGGGTGGGTGGGTGGGTGGGTGGGTGGGTGGGTGGGTGGGTGGGTGGGTGGGTGGGTGGGTGGGTGGGTGGGTGGGTGGGTGGGTGCGTGGGTGGGTGGGTGGGCAGGTGGGTGGGCGGGCGGGTGGGTGGGTGGGTGGGTGGCTGATGGGTGGGTGGATGATGGGTGGGTGGATGATGGATGGTGGACGGACATGAATGGACCCATACCACAACGGACGGAGGGAGGGAGGGAGGTAGGTAGGGAGGGAGGGAGGTAGGTAGGTAGGTAGGTAGGTAGGTAGGTAGGTAGGGAGGGAGGGAGGGAGGGAGGGAGGGAGGGAGGGAGGGAGGGAGGGAGGGAGGCAGGGAGAGAGAGGGAGGGAGGGAGGGAGAGAGAAAGAACAATCAGAAAGCGCCAGAGGATCCCGGGGAAACAATGCCGCTGAATATTTGGTCGTGCAGACGTGTTGCATTGTGCCACCATGCACCATGCCGTGCAATCTAACTGCCACAGCAGTGTGGCTTGCACAAGGCTCCCCACGTGCTCTTCATCGCTGGGTTTACTATGTAGAATTACACACCAACGCATCCACAACTATCCACAAATCATCCACCAACGCATCTGTGAGGTATGGGAGCCGCACTCGATCACTCGATCCCTTGATAAAAGTTCAGTTTCTAAATGCCAGCTGGGCATCAACTCGTAGAAAGATGCAGGCATGGCGACAACGAATAGTTCGAGGCAGTCTTCCGTTTCTGCTACGTGCTGTCAAAGGTTAGCCACACTGGCAGCAGCCTGCAGCCGCCGTGGTTCCTACTTGTGTTGAACACGTCAGCATCCTGCACAATGGTACTAGAGGACTAAAGTGGACAGCACAGTTGAGGCATTCTGTTTGTGCAACCAGCCTGCTCATACGTCTAGGTGTCTTCCACGCTCAACTGGGCATGACTGAGCTAGTATAAGTGCAAGAGGCCATCTGCACTGATGACATAGCAAGTCCCTTTTGGTGATAGTATGTGACTGCCGGCTGTGGCTAGCGCTGGCATGGCTGGGCGGCGGCTAAGGTGTAGTGGACAGAACCCGAGATCAATCGCACTGGCGTGTTGCCTGAAAGCTGGCAGAGTCAAGTTGAGAACGGCAGACGAATCCATGCTGAAGTGCGCGTAGCAAACCTGCATCAGTATGGTTAAGTTCTTTAAGCATGAAACTATTTTCGTTCTAGGGAGCTTGTCATTGCCGCACCCGTCGAGCATTTAGATCATGGAAAAACCTATGGTCCGGACTGCCATGTCTTCCTTCAACATATGCGCCCCCCACTTTAGTCAAGGCCAAGGATTCAGCATGCAGCGAGCGGTATGGTATGATTCTGGTGAAGGCGATGGCCTGCATATCAAGGTAAGCGCCTAGCAGGCTTACACCACAGGCGGCCGGTTTATTGCCATGGATCATCTTAAAGGGTGTCGTTTGGTGTAACCTGCAAAAATCGCTCAGCACTCGCTTTTATCCACATAAAAAACGCCGTACATTACAAAAGGAATGCAGTCTGCCGGCAGCTCGGCCTCGGTCATGCTTCCTCCATGAACTTGGTTTGCTGAGAGAAAGTTTGCTGAGCGAAACCAGTGAACCTGTAACGGTTATGACTGGACCTGCCACGTCGCACGTGGATGCCCCCTGTCCGTTCAGTGTACTTTCCGGCCTCCGTCCCCTTGCAACTTGGACGCTGCAGACACCGCGCGCTTGCGTGTCACGCACCCCGCAATCTGGTTACGGAAAGCCACAGGACGGGGGACATCGTGCGAGGAGCGGTGACATACAGCCATGCTACTTGGGGGCCCAATACCGCCACCGCCAGGTCGAAATGTCCGGCCCCCATATTGAACTCAGGGTCCAATGCCAACCGCCGGAATGAAACTTGCTGGCCCCCAGTATGCTAGCGCCCCCCTGGGGCGCCGCCACCGGTGCGCCGACAGCCGGCCCCCATATGCCCCCCCCCAACGCGCTGAATTCGTGTTCAGTGACCAGATCACACTTTGATCCGGGAGCAAAATGATTGGCTGTACGTTACGAACAAAAAACGAAATTTTAGTATCTAAGTTCTGCAGCGCTTGCTGAATTTGCCCCCTTTCCAAGGCCCGCTGACAATACTTGAGAAATTCACCAATGAATGTTCGCTTTGAAACTGACCATGGATTGTTACTGGTGGATACACCTGGTGTAGACGAGCACTTGCCACGTGGCAAATCCCCTTTGGCAGTAGGCTCGCCATATGGGGGCCATGACCACCCGCCGGCAGGCTATTTCAGCCGCAGCCCCTATATAAATATAGGGGCCGGACCAATGCAGCCACCGGCAGCCTTGGGGCCAGACCCTAGTACCCGTGAAATTTTGGCTGGGCATGTCACCGCTCCTCATCGTGCGACATGCGGACGAGGGAGGTGGCTATGCATCGCTTTTTTTTTTTTACCTTCCACGTACTACGTATGCAGCAATATTAACGTGTCCTCACTCGGTACTCAAAAAATTCTTTTTCTTTCCCCTGTAGGCCTAGAGCGCGGGAGGACGTGGTAAGAGTGCGACATTTTGTGGCAGTTGGTAGCGAGATTTTCCAGTGGGCAGTCTACCTTTCCTTCGACAGGTCAGAATGGAAAGCTTGAACGCGCCTGTGAAGCAGGAAGACGCTGCATCGGATCATCCACCTGTCAAGGTCGAGAATCAGCTTAGCTTAGGTGAAGGGCGTGCTAGGCCAGAGGGAGAAGAAGAAAGGCCACAAAAACAGTTGAAGTTGAGCGGCAGGGAGGGTGCGAATGCCGCTCCTGCTCCGGAGATGAACGCGGAATACAGGAAAGCCCTGGACGGGTTGCCACAGTCTGTAAAAATGGCGCTTTTTGACATTTTCGATTCTGGAAAAGTAAGCTGGTCTGCATCCTCACTCGTCTGTTTCTTTTCACCGCCTTTTTATATGAAAATGTGACTCTTGTCTCGACACATAGCCGGTACACTAAAAATGGAGAGGCGTGGTTGCGGTCACGTACGCGTCGTTGCTTCCGCCAGGCGTCGGCGGTCGATATAGACAAGCGCGCGCTGACTCAGCTCGCCGAGTTCACGGAAGCGGAAGGCCTGGTCATCTTGGACCATTTCGTCGGTTTCCCTCCCAACGTTCGGAACAAAAGCGCTTATCTATCCGGCGTGATGGGCCGCGTCCGGCGCGGCGAAATCCCCGTCCGTGGCATTAGCCAGCAGAAGAGCGAACGCTGGGCGCACGGGATCTGCACCGCCGCGAAATTTGAGCTTGAGAATTTGATAGCCAACGGGACCATCAAGTACAGTGATATCGATGATCGTTGCCAGGGTGAGACACCTCGTGTCGAAAATAGCTGCTCTACCGAGTGTGCGCGGTAGCCCATTCCCCTCTGTGCTGGCAATCCTTGGGTGTCTATTGCGTTCGCTGACGTCGTTCGGTAATTATTTCGTTCGCGTGAATGCTGCTGGAAAAGGCCGCGTGTTAGTAGGCGTATTGCTCGCTAGTATTTTAACAAGCGGCTGCACTGTTCTTCTTTACTACTGTATTGGCGTTGTCGTATGCCATCGAAGTGAGAAGGGGCTCCATTTGTCGGCAGGTAGAGGCAATCGATAACGTAGTATTCGTAAATCGATAGTAAAGCGCTAACATAATAGTAATAGAGGGGTGATATAGTGGTTCTATAGTGATCGTGGTGGGTAGCTGGTACTGCTTGGAGCGCTGTTGTCCGTGTTTGCATGCCACGCAGCGATGTCACTCAGTCATACATGTACGCCC
Organism: Mesostigma viride; assembly: GCA_009746045.1. NCBI lineage: Eukaryota > Viridiplantae > Streptophyta > Mesostigmatophyceae > Mesostigmatales > Mesostigmataceae > Mesostigma > Mesostigma viride. The sequence goes on from RPFO01000156.1 coordinate 6,657,327, forward strand.
GCCGACGGACGGACGTGCGCCGGTTCTCCCGCTCAACGCGCATGGTTTTCACAACCCATTCATCTTCCACGCGATACCTTCCCCACCGCGCTGACCTACCCCTGGTTGCCTACGTCGTCATTGTCGTCATCGTCGCTGTCGCCGTTGGTAGTGGGGCACAAAAAATTGATCTTGCTGCTCGGCTCACCCTGCAGTGGCTCGGTTCACCCTGGGGCAGCGGGGCCAGGGATCAGCCCAGGCTCACCCCTCGGTCCTCATCCACCGGAAATTGCGCGATTTGTCCACGCTCGCTTTCCGCACTCCCCTTTTAAGCTATCCACCGTCCCATTGTCTCCCTCAATCCAAGTCCTCACATCACGTCCACCCTGTCCCTCCGAATCCCCCCCCGCGGCATGCCCCCGCCGGCGCATCAAAGGCCCTAGTGCGGTCGGGGACGTTGAGACCGTGTGCGAGGCATCTGTATCAACACCATGGGGTCGCTACCAACACCCTGCGGTTCCTGCTGATCGCTACTGAGACGCTGCTAGGAATGAGCCGGCCGGGATGCCTAGTTGAAAACACACCAAACTCTGCCGGATCACCAGGGGAGTTCCTTCTAATGTTGCTTAAGAGGACTAGAAATTCCTGACAGCTTCGCCGCCGCAGTCCTGGTACGAGTGAATCCGTCGTTGTCGTCGTCGTCGTCGTCGTCGTCGTCGTCGTCGTCGTCGTCGTCGTCGCCGCCGCCGCCGCCGCCGCCGCCGCCGCCGCCGCCGCCGCCGCCGCCGCCGCCGCCGCCGCCGCCGCCGCCGCCGCCGCCGCCGCCGCCGCCGCCGCCGCCGCCGCCGCCGCCGCCGCCGCCGCCGCCGTCGTCGTCGTCGTCGTCGTCGTCGTCGTCGTCGTCGTCGTCGTCGTCGTCGTCGTCGTCATGGTCGTCGTCGTCGTCGTCGTCGTCGTCAACGTTGTGGCACGAGTAACTCGCAGTGTGGGCAATCCTCACTTGTTGCTCATGGGGTGCAGAGGGTCATGTCCTCACACGTGGAGTTTTGCCGCTCTGGCGTGCCGTGCATTTTTGTGTACTGGCTGCCTCCCTCCCCGCACCCCCCGTCCCCGCACACCTGCAGAGTACCTGTCGTCCCTGCCCAAGGAGGTGCAGGTGGTCGGCGTGCGTGAGTTAGTCAACACCAGCCTCACAGGCGTGCGCAACCGGCCCGCCTACTTCATGTCTGTCTTCCGGTAAGGAACCGGGGCCTGCCTATGACGTCCCGGGGCATTGTTAAGGTCCTAGTCCCGCGTGTTTCGTGTCTGTCTTCCAGTAAGGCCCCATGGTCCGCCTCGTTCATGCCGGCCTCCGTTAAGGTCCGGTGTCGCGTTATATTTTTTTCCACCCCATGGTCGGGTGAGGTCCTTTGGATGTCGGTTGTCAAGGCTTGTGTTTTTGGTAAGGTCCACCCCCCACCTAGGAGTGAGGCGTTTCTCCGGTGTCTTCCTGTGGATGTACTAGTGTAGTATGATGTACTAGTGTAGTGTGATGTACTAGTGTAGTATGATGTACTAGTGTAGTATGATGTACTAGTGTTTATGATGTACTAGTGTAGTATGATGTACTAGTGTAGTGTGATGTACTAGTGTAGTATGATGTACTAGTGTAGTATGGAGTTTTGGGGATGTTCGTCGCGTGGGCGTGTGTAGAGGTGCGGTGGTTGGGTGCCCAGTGGCCGTTGCCCGTGGACGCTGCTATCTGCGGGGCGGTTTTGATGATGGCCTTTGGCTGGTGGGGGGGCGCTGTTGATCATGCAGCTGGTGTCATTTCCGTGCCCTGCCTTTAGATCCCAGAACTTTTGGCAGGGGATATCTTGTGGGTGGGGTGTTGTCAACCGGAGAGATGTCCTCTTTGTTTGTGAGTATGGGCGCAGCATGAGGGCACGTTGGCAGGGCACGCTGGCGTGTCTTGTCTTCTGTAATGACTTGTGTTGGCATAACGGCAATCTATGGTACGTCGCCATTGCGAATCTCTGTGCACATGTGTGTACAAAGCTCCTCATGATGCCAAAGTATGTTGTATGGGTGTGTGGGTGTCAAGTTTGAAAAGAGTACAAGCGAAAGATTGCCGCCCAATCATAGACGACTCAGCTTAGGGAATGAAACCAACTCTGAAGAATTTAACCTTGAGGCGTGAGTGACAAGACTTCATACCCTTTTCACTGTCATTCTCTCAAAGCCACATGGTCTCCGTATAATATATGCCCACGCCATGCCTGCCATGCACTTAATCCTAGCATTCCAACACAGCCGCCCATATCATCCTTGACAGCACCTGCGCCGCCAAATCCTCTGTGCCCCCACCTCACCTCTGTGTTCCCTTGCTGTGTCGTCATGCATCGCCACCACGCGGACCCCCATCCCCCTTTACCGTCTCGTAGCCGCACGTTTTCCGAGTTTGAGGAGAACAACCGGCGCGCCGCCCAGCGCTCTGTACAAGAGATGCGGGGCCCTGGGCCAGGGGGCGCCCTCCCTGGCCGCGATCTGCTGCCAACCAACCCTCCCGGTTTCGGCCCCGGTGCCTCCCGTGACCGATTCGGCCTCCCCTTGGACCGCGGTGTTGGCGGGGGGGGGGGCTTTGACGACATGGGACGTGGTGGTGGGGGCGGTGGTGACGGCTTCCGCGACCGGGGCATGCCCTTTGGGTCCATGGGGGGCGGGGGTGGGGACTTGGGTGCGGGGGGGTCTGGGGGGGCTCGCGGCGGTCTCCCTCTCTCCGACAGGGGGGGCCTGGCTTATGATCGGCCAGGGACGTTCCTCGACGTGGATAGCCTCCCCCTGCACAACCTGGGTGGTAGTTCGGGCGGCAGTAGTGCCCGCACGGTCACGCGCGAGTACGGCGGGTTCCAGCACGATGCGAGGCCGGGCGGGGGTGGCATGGGCATGGGCATGGGCGCCTCCTCTCGACGCTTGCACGAGGTCGAGCGGTTCGGCGCCCTAGGTGGGGGTGGGGGGAGCGCTGGCGCGCTGGCTGATGAATTCCCCCCTGGGTTCCGTGCGCCTGCACTAATGGACGGGAATGCGGGGGGCGGCATGGGTGGTGGTATGGGTGGCGGTGGCTTGGGCGGAAGTGGCTTGGCGGACCGCGGCAGTGCGGGTGGGATGGGAGGCCTCCGTGATGCGCCACTCGGCAGCTTCGGGCGTGGGATGGGTGACCTGCGATCGTTTGGCGCCACTGGTGCTGGGTCATGGGGGTCGGGGGCAAACTCGCTGGACTTGGACCTCCCTGTCTACAACTACGGTTCATCCAGCCCACCCCGCCAGCAGGCCTCGTCCGGGCTGTTCGGCGGTGGCAGTGGCGGCATGGGGGGCGGGCCATCTTATGGGTCACTATACCAGGAACCTGCTGCGCCCCTCATGCGGCGCATGGGCATGCCTGAGCGCGACATGATGCTGGCACGCGGTGGCGATGGGGGCAGAGGGGGCGACAGCAGCGACGGAATGGGGGAGGGCGTATCCAACCTGGTGCTGCTGCGACTGCAGCGGCTCGACGAGGATGGCATCTTCCCGACCGCCACCCTGGATGGGCGCGCCTGGGACACCCTGCGGCAGCTGTCGGTGAGTGGCCGGCGGACCTCGGCGGTGAGAGTGGATCTTGGTAGTTGCGTGGCGCCCGCTCGGTGTCCATGATGGGATGTCGCTTTGTTCGATTTTCTGCAAGGCGCGGTGCCCCCAACACCGGATCTTTGCTTTGTTTGATGTGGCCAACTGCCTGATATTTCTCCCCTTCTCCATCTCCATCCCTACTTAATTTCATTATTTGGTTCCCCATTGCCCTCTCCCTCCCTCCCTCCTCTCCAACCTCCGCCCTACTCTTTTTTCCTGGAACGACCTCCACGCCCTGCCCCCCCCCCCTCCTCTATGCGCCCGGCGCCTCCCATTCTGCGTTCCTCCTTTCCTTAACCCCTCGCCTCTGCCCGTTCTCCCATTCCTGCCCCCAACGCCCTGACCCCCTACCCCGCCCATACCATGCCATGTCATCCACTGCACCCCCTTAGGGTTCTACCTGCCCACCCCATCGTTGCGCCTCACCGTCTCCGCGTGAGGGGCAACAGTTTGGGCCCCAGCGGGGTCGCCCGACCTGTTAACGTATGTGATCAATCTGTCCATGGCGGCGCTCCACTCACTGCATCCCCTGCCGGGTTCCTCCTAATCTTTTTCCCCTGCATCTGCGCACTTCCTTTCCTCCCCTCTGGTCCACCCCTGCCCTCAACTAATCTATGTATGGTTTCATTTTGCCCCACCCCACCCCCCTCGTCCCTCCCGAAAGTGTCTCCGTCTTCTTCCCCTGCTGCCCCTGCTGCTGGTGCCTGCATCTTGTGTTTCACATGCACCTCATTTCTCTTCCTTACTCCCTGCCCTGAGCCTTTACCCGCATCTTGCATGCCCCCCGCACAAGATGGCTGCGCCTATTCCCTGCTGGCTGCCGCCGGTGGCTGACCTGTCCTGCCCCCGCTGCTGGCCCCTGCATCTTGTGGGCCCTTCCTCCCCCGCTTTCTCTTTTCCCTTGCGTCCGTCCCCCGCGCAGGAGATGGACGCGCTCGCGGCACTGGAGGAGCTGGAGGCGAACGCGGCGACGGACCGCGGCCGCGTGCGCAACCCGAGCGCCTACTTCACGTCCATCGTGTGCAAGTGGGTTTATTGTTACTTAATGCCGACTTTCCGTCCCTGTCCCTCTCAATGAGAGGGTTTGCTGCCATCATAGAATGGATGATTTATATGCACCTCCTTCCCTATGTTGTGTGCAAGTGCGCCAAATGGGAGCGCTGAAGCAAAGTATTTGCTGCATGGACATTGTGTGCGTCTACTTCACTTAGTCTGCAACATGGGACATTGGGAGCACGTGTAGGCCGTACAGAAAGCACTACGCGTGCCTATCCCCTGTCCATTGTGTGGCAAGCATCAAATTCGGACAAGGAGATGCGTGTGCAGCTCTTTCACGATGGCATGCACACGAGTAAAAGAGGAGAGCGACACTAGAAGCAGGTTTGGGGAGGGAAGCGCCACGCCTTATTGAGAACTGCACATCCCATGGATAGGCACACGAGCCCCTGGCCTCACCCTCAAACTGGCTTCTAGCCTGTGTTCATTCGCTCGCGCGTATGCCAGCGTGTGGATTGGCACAGGCGCCGCCATTTGGCCCCCATTTGTGGCCAGGGTTTGCGCCCGCGAGCACAGATGAAACCACTTACAGCTGGCGTGCCATCTGGCCATCATGGGACGTGCCAACGTGCTGCACTTCCTGTCTCCCTCTTTTGTTGCGGCAGTTAAGAGGGGCTCAGGCCGATGGTGCGGGGTGATGGCATGCAGCTACTACCTGGTAGCTGTGGCATCCTGATTGCTTTTTCTAAGCCTGCCTATTAAGTGCCACCTGTCATACGAGCGACCTACAGAGCGTTGTTGCACTGCACTCTTCTGGCGTGCCCCCCCCCCCCTCCCTTTTCCCCGCCTCTTGCTTCCCCATGCGCCCTGTTACTTGCCTCTTGACACAAATGGCCTCCAATTAAATCAAATCGCCCCAGCTTGTCACCGGCTTTTAAAATCAGCATCCAAATGTCGTTTACCTTAAAATTACCGCAAAAGCACCGTACCGGCACCCCTCGACCGTCTATGTAACCGCCTGCCTGCCTCTATATCAACTGCCTGCCTGCCTACCTGCCTGCCTACCTGCCTGCCTACCTGCCTGCCTACCTGCCTACCTACCTACCTACCCCCCCCCCCCCCCCCCCACCACCCCCCACCACCCCACACCCACCCACCCCACCCACCCACCCACCCTCCCACCCGCCTGCCTACCCACCTACCTACCCACCTACCTACGTACCTACCTAGGGCCTACCTAGCATTGCCTACCCACCTACCTACCCACCTACCTACGTACCTACCTAGGCTACCTACGTACCTACCTAGGGCCTACCTAGCCCTGCCTGCCCGCCTGCCTACCCACCTACCTACCCACCTACCTACGTACCTACCTAGGGCCTACCTAGCCCTGCCTGCCTGCCTGCCTGCCTGCCTGCCTGCCTGCCTGCCTGCCTGCCTGCCTGCCTGCCTGCCTGCCTGCCTGCCTGCCTGCCTGCCTGCCTGCCTGCCTGCCTGCCTGCCTGCCTGCCTGCCTGCCTGCCTGCCTGCCTGCCTGCCTGCCTGCCTGCCTGCCTGCCTGCCTGCCTGCCTGCCTGCCTGCCTGCCTGCCTGCCTGCCTGCCTGCCTGCCTGCCTGCCTGCCTGCCTGCCTGCCTGCCTGCCTGCCTGCCTGCCTGCCTGCCTGCCTGCCTGCCTGCCTGCCTGCCTGCCTGCCTGCCTGCCTGCCTGCCTGCCTGCCTGCCTGCCTGCCTGCCTGCCTGCCTGCCTGCCTGCCTGCCTGCCTGCCTGCCTGCCTGCCTGCCTGCCTGCCTGCCTGCCTGCCTGCCTGCCTGCCTGCCTGCCTGCCTGCCTGCCTGCCTGCCTGCCTGCCTGCCTGCCTGCCTGCCTGCCTGCCTGCCTGCCTGCCTGCCTGCCTGCCTGCCTGCCTGCCTGCCTGCCTGCCTGCCTGCCTGCCTGCCTGCCTGCCTGCCTGCCTGCCTGCCTGCCTGCCTGCCTGCCTGCCTGCCTGCCTGCCTGCCTGCCTGCCTGCCTGCCTGCCTGCCTGCCTGCCTGCCTGCCTGCCTGCCTGCCTGCCTGCCTGCCTGCCTGCCTGCCTGCCTGCCTGCCTGCCTGCCTGCCTGCCTGCCTGCCTGCCTGCCTGCCTGCCTGCCTGCCTGCCTGCCTGCCTGCCTGCCTGCCTGCCTGCCTGCCTGCCTGCCTGCCTGCCTGCCTGCCTGCCTGCCTGCCTGCCTGCCTGCCTGCCTGCCTGCCTGCCTGCCTGCCTGCCTGCCTGCCTGCCTGCCTGCCTGCCTGCCTGCCTGCCTGCCTGCCTGCCTGCCTGCCTGCCTGCCTGCCTGCCTGCCTGCCTGCCTGCCTGCCTGCCTGCCTGCCTGCCTGCCTGCCTGCCTGCCTGCCTGCCTGCCTGCCTGCCTGCCTGCCTGCCTGCCTGCCTGCCTGCCTGCCTGCCTGCCTGCCTGCCTGCCTGCCTGCGCCCGCCCGCCCGCCCGCCCGCCGCCCGCCGCCCGCCGCCCGCCGCCCGCCCACCCACCCACTCACCCACCCACCCACCCACCCACCAACCAACCGTTGTCTGCCTGCCTGCCTACCTACCTACCGTTGTCGACACCCTATTATTATATTATATATATTGTGTTGTCCTTACTTCCTAAATTATATATACTGTGTTGTCGTTATGTCATATCTATTGCCCGCCAGATACTCGACGGTCCCCGGCCGCACCGCCCCCGAGAAGGCGCTGAGCGGGCGGACCGGGTACACCGCGGTGAGCGACCAGGCGTTCCGCCTGGTGCTGGGCAAGGTGGCGCCAGCTGTTGCAGATCGGCTGCAGCGCATGGTGCGCGACGGCTCGGTGGACTTGCCCAAACTCGACGTGCGTGCGCTGGAGACATTTGCCAGGCTGTCGCCGGTGAGTCCATGTTTTAGGACTTACGAGGGTGGTTTCTTATAATTATAGAGGAGAGGACTTGCCCTCGCTAGACGTGTGTGCGCTTGAGATGTTTCCAAGGCTGTCGCCGGTGAGAGGTGGCTGACGGCTGCGTGATGTATGCCCCTGTGCGTGATTTCGCATGTTCACGTGTGTGTATGTGCGTGGGCGTGGGCGTGGGCGTGGGTGGGGGTGTGGGCGGGGCGGGGGCGGGGGCGGGGGCGGGGGCGGGGGGGCGGGGCGGGGGCGGGGCGGGGGCGGGGGCGGGGGCGGGGGCGGGGGCGGGCGCGGGGGCGGGGGCGGGGGCGGGGGCGTGTTTCTCATGTTGTGCCCCTGCTTGTGCGTGCGTGCGTGCGTGCGTGCGTGCGTGCGTGCGTGCGTGCGTGCGTGCGTGCGTGCGTGCGTGCGTGCGTGCGTGCGTGCGTGCGTGCGTGCGTGCGTGCGTGCGTGCGTGCGTGCCAGCGACCTTGTGCGTGCGAATGTTATGCGCACGTGCCGTGGCTGTAGATGTGGTGTCTAATGGTGTAATGTTTATGGATGGACGTTGGAAAGTTTGCACGTTGCTTTGGTGGGACTTGGGGGTTCTCGCGCGGGTGTATCCGGCTCAAGTGTCAGCCGGACCAGGACTGCGGTGGTCTAGTCACCACTGTGTTTGCCCTTTTTTCCTTCACCGTGTCACACCGCCGTGGTAGATTGGCTGACAATAAGTACGACGGGGCCCGTCCGGTGAGTAATAATCTTTCCCGCTCTCCTTTCCCCCTCCCCACAGCCCCCCCCCACCCCATTTGTACTAGAGATGGCGCCACAGTAAAACATAAGCAAGGCCACCCATTCACGCCTCCACGTCGTTGCATTGAATAGAACAGCAAGTCACTTCACTTCACTTCCTTGGATAGTAGAACGGAAGGATTACTGAACACTGTGGGACAGCTCGCGATGGCAGTTGTGCGCTTGTTGTCATGCTGGCACATTTAAGAGCAGTTGTTTGACGCAGCTTCTGGGCGTCTGCAGTAGTGACAGAAATCCATTTCTTGGATGAGACCATCATAGCAAGGCCACCAGAGGGCTGTGCTGATGCTGTAAAACCATCGTGTTGCATGCGTGCTGCCCTGGTGGTACTATTAACCAGAGAATGTATATGCCTTCTGCTTTGGTGGTCCTGTATTCACCATCGCTGGCCCGCAGGGGGAGGCCATGGATATGTTAGACGAGCTGTCGCGCTCTGACATCAACCGCATCCGAAACTACAGCGCATACTTCATGGGCATGTGCAACTCCCACTTGCGGAAAGAAGGGAAAGCTGCTCCGCCGGCTGCAGGACCCGGGCCACGGCTTTTCTAGCATGGGAACAGGGCATGGAGCGTGTGTGACCAATGTTCGCCTGCCTAGGTAGTAACCGTGGGTGCCAGAGGTGAAAAGGGTCCAAAGGTTTTACAATGGTGTAAGCTTTCTCAGTAAATGTCTTCTCAGTATCATTTGTCAAGCATGATAGTAGCCAATCAAGACGTTGAAAATTTGCATTAGGACATGTCTTATTGATATGAACACGTGGATCCGTGCATGAAGAATGCACGTGAATCTTGGCCCCTGACGGCGTTCTCTGAGACAAGGCTCATGGTGTGGGCTCACGGGCCCACATTTTATGCATAGTCCATCGGTTTGGTACAGTCACTCACGCCGAAGTTGGGTTCGAGGTTTTTGAGGGGTCAACCCAACTTAATTAAGTGAACCCAACTTAGTTTAGTAGAGGCATGAATGACTCTACTCAATTCTACCAATTCAAACTAAAGATACTTTAACATACTATTATGAAGTACTTTGAACAATAGAATGCCGAAACCCTATTCGACCCAACTGAAGGCGTGAACACAACTTAAGCCAACCCAACTTAAGGCGTGAATGACTGACTGTACATGATTGTCTTGTAAAAGTGGCTCAGCGGTGAACCATGTTCGAACCTAGCGCATTCATGCATTCATTCATTCGTTAATTCGTTCGTTCCTCCCTCCCTCAATTCAGTCAAGCGTTGGTTCACCCATCCACCCACCCACCCACCCACCCACCGGTCCCCGGCCGGCTCACCCACAGGCCGGAAACCATGAAGTGGACTGTGGAGTCCATAAAGGGCGACGTACCGTATCCCGGCTAGACGTAGGCATACCACCCACCAGAAGGAAAACAAAATAATATACTGGGACAGCCTGCAGGTGCGAAAATGAAAAATCATGGGTGAGGAAGCAGAGGATCCCAAAAGAGCCGACCCAACCAGGAGTCGAACCTGGAATCTTTTGCTGGCCCCACGCTACGTGAGGAATGGTGCTCACACATGCCGTAGGCAAACGCGTTATCCATTGCGCTATTGGGTCTTCACATGATTGTGCCGCTGGATCTGTATTTAGCAAATATATAACTAAATGCAAGGTTCCGTGGTTCATGGCGCTGGTGGGCATACGTGCGATTCGTGCGAGACTGGTACGGCGATTCGTGCGAGACTGATCACGTCTTGGAAACACGTCTGGTCACACGAAGCAAACATATGCAACCAAGGCACATTTGATCTGCACTCGCACCATGCTTCCGCTTCGTGCATGCCCGCTGCTACCGTGATTAAGCCTGGCCAGTACTGACCCAATTGGCCATAATTTGGAATTGGGGACCCCAGGTTGTTTAAAAATAAAATTTCGCCCCTTTTGAGCGGTGTCCGCGACCGTGTATCAGAAAATGGCCATGGCAGCATGTAGACATGAAATTTCTAAGCCCAAAGCGTACGTTTACGACCACTGCCCCTACTGCATCCGGGTCCGGATGATCCTTGGTACGTTGACAGGCGCTTTTAGAACCCCGCGGGGATATAGCGCGATCATCAATTCTATTCCCGATAGTTGCTTTTCTTTGCGACTTGCGAAATGTTGGCTCTGTGGTTGACGGCGTTACCATTTGCACGTTTCTATTATTGGCTGTTGTCGACAGCACGACAAGGAGTCTATGGTAGTGCAGCGGCTCGGTAGCCTGGCTTTATGGTACTTGGCGCACGCTGCCATTGAGGGCATGTAGGTTTGCAGGCGTAAGTTTCTAGACAGGCGAAAGAACTCGTTACCGCACTCGCTACAGCACTCGTTACGGCCTGCAGGCCTGGGAGTATCGCCACCTGCCAGCGCCGAAAACGGTTTGTTTTAACGAAGGTCACGGCTGTATTCAAAGCCATCTTAGAGGTGGACTTTGTTTTATGCTGCTGCCCAGGTCTCAAGCAGAAATGCAAGAACGCACATTGCATAACACAATCGACAAAGGAAGCGACCCTCAAATCGTATGAGTGGGGAATTCTGAAACCCGTCTGAGAGTGTCGGCTATCATAAGCTGAAGCTTCAGATGCTTCCAATTGTTCGGCATTCAAACGTCCCTTGTTGCCCATGCTAGTCGCATCTCTCTCGGACTGTCGTTCGCGGTACCTCCTTCCATGTCCTCTGCAATGATTTCTTCTGAAATAGATAATTGTCAGGGTATGCGCGAGGTGTTCCCGACGGCCTAGTATAGCCAAGCCAACTTCTTGCGTCTCTACTCTGATGCCCACACCTCCTGATGCCCACCTCCTTCCCGGTCGCACCTTCCCTGCATCCTCCCCTGCTCTTGCCACCCTTCCCCCCCCCCCCCCCCACCTTCCCTCAGGCCTCAAATCATTGGACCACGTGCTGGTGTATGTGGAGACGGATGATGAGGAGACACCCGTCAAGCTGGTGGGCTCCAAGTACGCACCTTTCTGTTCTTCATTACTATGGCCGTGTTTGATTTACGAGTAGTGTAGCATCTCGTGATCTTATTCTTTTTCTATGCCATAATTATAGTTGAAAGTTGATTACGACTCTGGTTTCTTTTATCGGTACAGCTGCTGTTGTTATTGCGGTGTGCTGCTGTGGTTGTTTTCCTTGTATCTGTTCTGTTAGTTTTTACGTCCGTTGCTAATTGGCGGTATCATGTGCCCCCACTTACGTTGGTGTATGCCCATTGCTCCTGTAAGTAAGAATAGTACAGGTTATTACCGCCAGCAAGCTGCTATCACTTCATAACGCAACCCCGCCCTTTCCTTCTTTGGTGAAGTGAACCAGCGAGTGGTCCCATGTTGCGAACAAGTGTTGTTTCTCAGAGTACATGAGCAACCCATGTCCGGAATCTGGATGGAACCAGCCACCGGCTCCTGCTTCCCAGCCAGCAGGCAGCACGTGGTTTGTGGCGACTGTCACGACTGCTTTTAAGGTTCCTACATACGTGGGCCCTGTCGGAACGGAACTCTCGTGGGATGCTGCACACTGCTTCAAGTTGCCTCAAACTGTAGCGCGCAGCGATGCGTCTTGAAAGGGGTAGCACACCGCATGCGTCTCCAAAGATCTGCTGGGAAGGCTGCCAGCGCTCGTGGCCCTCCCTGCCTCCTAAACTCCCTGCCTCGTTCTAGACTCCACGCCTCCTTCTAGAGCTCCATCCACCTGTGCCGTGTGCAGCCGCACACAGTAGATAGAATGCGGACGTAGCCTGGAGGTGGTTGTCGAGGAAGCGATATCGCATTGCTGAAGGTTGGTGAATTGTATTACAGTTCTCCACGTGTATGAAAGTCCCCCACGTTGCCATCCATGTGCTATGGCTCTGCCAAAAGCGGCCACTCCTCCAGTTGGTGCAGTGGTTTATTGATTGGTTCGTCGATGCCTCAATCCATTTCCACAGAGCCAAACCATCCGGGGTTATCATCGCAGTGGGGTTGTCATCGTTCCATGCTTCTAAAGTGCCGCATCCTCTTAGGTCTCTGTCGAACCGTGGAAATTGTATGCACGTTATATTTGTCGCCCGCGATCTGTACGGCGTACGCGATCTGGGCGGTCTACGAATCGTGGCATGGTTTGTTTGTTTGTGTTTATGGACTATTCACGACTGCGGCGCTTTGTGCTCTCACGACCCTGGCGGCCAGAGGCGTGCCCATCTGGGAGGAGCCCAAGGGAGGTGTCACCATCAACGAGTCGCTCGACATTGTGCGGCGCATCGACAACCAGGACGGCAAACCGATGCTGGCGGAGGCCTCCGGCCGCGCGGACCTGAACGCATGGCACGATCGCACGGCGCTACTGCTGCGACAGCTGTGCTTCCCACGGTGGGCCGCGGCGCCACTGCCAGAATTTTCCCGCAAGTCCTCGCGCGAGTGGTGGACGAGCCGCAAGGTGCGGGCGCTGGTCCCTGTGGCATGTTTGCATGGCGCTTATGAAAGCATGTGCTGTCATGCTGGTCTGTCCGTCTGCGACATCGGGCTGTGGATCATAGGTAGGGTATGCATGGGATGACGGAGAAGGGTATTTTCTATTAACTGAACTAAGGGTATTTTCTCTAAACTGAACTAAGGGTTTCTCTTCTATTCGGCAGCGCGGGTAGTGTTTGGGGTGCAATCACAGGGTTAAGCTCAATCAAATTAAGATCAACGACGCGAGCCACCTCCCGATCTCAAGCGCGCGTGGCTTGTCTCGTCATTGATTAGACGAGTGGGTTTGATGGGTCGTTGCAGGTGCTAGTATGTAGCTTCACACCCACCGATACCTGCAAATCACTTGAACAACTCATTTAGCTTATGTCTCCGGGGGTGGGTATGCTCCCATGGGGTGAGTAGTGGTCAAGTGTGGGGTATTCTCATGTGAGCGGGTGGCTTCATGTTTGCGGGTGGCCTCATGTGAGCGGGTGGCTTCATGTATGCGGGTGGCCTCATGTGTGCGAGTGGCTTTCACATGTGCGGGGTGGCCTCATGTGTGCGGGTGCTCTCAACTCTCACCAAATGTGTGTGCTCTGAAGGTATGTTGGTGTACTTGCTGTGTGGGACACCGCGGTGTGGGCGCGAGCAGGAGGCCTCCATCGGCAAGTTCTCGGACCACCTGGCGAACACGCCCGCGCTCATCGCTACCATGGAAGCCGAGCTGCAGGCGCTTGAGACGCTGCTGGCATCCGACACGAGCGTGAACACTGCCCTCTCGTACGATGACATTGTTCTCTTCCCAAAACTGCGGGGGCTGACCCTCGTCAAGGTGTGTTTCTGGGGGGATGTAGTGGGGGTGGGGAATGGGGATGGGGGGGAAATGTGTGTGTGTGTGTGTGTGTATGTGTGTGTGTGTGAAGGATGCGTGTGTGGGAGGGTGAGGTGGTAGGAGGAGGGGAGATGGAGAGGGGAGGAAGGGGAGGAAGGGGAGGAAGGGGAGGAAGGGGAGGAAGGGGAGGAAGGGGAGGAAGGGGAGGAAGGGGAGGAAGGGGAGGAAGGGGAGGAAGGGGAGGAAGGGGAGGAAGGGGAGGAAGGGGAGGAAGGGGAGGAAGGGGAGGAAGGGGAGGAAGGGGAGGAAGGGGAGGAAGGGGAGGAAGGGGAGGAAGGGGGGGAAGGTGGAAGATGGGGAGGTTCAGAGGTGTAGAAGGTGGAGACGTGGGGAGGTGTTCTCGTGGGTGGAGTTGGGAGGTTCCCGTCGCACTCATACTGCCACGGCCTGTCTTCCTTCTCAGATATGTCCAATGCCTTTTTCATGGGTGTCACGCCATTCCTTGGCCGGGGCATGGTCCTCATGCGCTTTAAGGGGAGTACGAAAATCGGACATTGCCTCGTGCTCTTGAGGGGAGACTTGGGCAATGCCATTGAGGCCGTTTAGGCGCAGTGCCCCTAGCTAACCGAGTGTGTCTGGTTGGATGGGTGCCCAGTCCGCGCTTGCCTGTTTGAGAAACAGGCTGTTTGCCCAGGGCAGGCAGGGCTTGCCCGCATGGCTGCCAGTCCAGCTGGTGTTGGTGTGCGGTGGTCGGCGCTCATGCCTGCCGTTCATGCCATGTTTCTGTAGCTTGGGTGCCCATTTGGCCAAGTGAATGGGCAGCTTTCGTGCTTGTGTGTATCGAATCATATGCCACACGCGTTGGAATGCACCAAGTGGACATCCTATTTAGACATGTGAACACTTTCTGGTAAGCTCCTGGAATCCCTTATCCAGATAGTATGCCTGTGCCTGCACAAAGTGACGTGAACCAACTGTGGAAACAACATTGTGGACAACCAATGGGGAGTTCTGGTCATCTTATGCGGCTCGCCCATTATTATGAATGCGTAGCGACAATATTTTTAGCACTTGTTGGGTACAAAAGCATGGCCACTTACCATTATCCCATTTATACCGTACTCTCTCTTTTTTTTAATGTGATTTTTGCCATGGCAAGGGATATCGTCAGGTATGTATGTTTAGCTAACCCAGACGGCATATTGCGTGGATTCACCCCTCCTGCATGTGTGTTTTCTCTACCGGCCACCACGGACCGGATGCCTGCATGTGTCCAGGACTTGAAATTCCCGCCAAAGGTTGCGGCGTACATGGCGCACATGTCGGAGAAGTGCGACATCCACTTGTACTATAGCATGGCCAAGCTGTGAGTGGTGGCACGGGTTGAATGGACACTATAGCACTTCCGCTGCCCATGGCATGCGGGCATGAGGGTTTTTAGGGGCAAACCCAGGGTTCACCCACAACCCTGTGCAAATCTAGCGTGGTATATAGAGTGGTGAAATCATAGGTGGAATGGACATAGGTATTTCCGGTTGTTTTGCCATTGCGGGTTTATCCTCGTAAATGGTGCCCGAGAGCGATCGCAGCAATGGTGTTCACCTCTAGACATTCCCGGCCAGTTGGGCTCGAAACACATGCCCTGATCAAGCAACCTGTTTCCGCCCCCACCATCCAGGTCATCTAGTTGTTCTTCACGTAAGCCAGCAGTAATTTCAATCAAAATGGCTACACATTTTCATCTCCATTCATATTCATAATCCTGAATGAAGGACTCGGACACGCGGAAATTAAAAGATAACGGCAAGCTCGAGCTAGGTCATGGTCCGGACTCTCCCGATGTCTGGCCTGCGCTGGTTGTCTCAGCTTGATGTACATATTTTGATATTGACGTCTTGGGGATCACCTTGATATTGACGTCTTGGGGATCGAGACGTCCACAATATATTAATTGGGGAATTCCGTGCTCCGTGGTCTACCAACGGGGGCACAAGACTAATCAATCAATAACTAAAAACACAAATCTAATCCATAAATGACTAAAAACACAAGACTAATTAATTAATAATTAATTAACTTGTGGGCAAGCCACAGAGCGCTCTAGCTCCGGCCGCATCATGACCAGTGCAGGCGCAACTGTGGGTTCACATGTTGTGCATGCAACGTGTGGATGAGTGCTGGGATCAAGGTTGCGTCGGCTCACCATCTGTTCCGACTGTGGATTGAAGCTAGCGCGGGCCCACCGGCATGCAAGAGTAAAACTAAATTCTGATTTGGCACTCCGCAAAGGTGAAAACCATTTGCGTTCAGTGCCGGTCGGACGCGGAAAACGCGGAAAACGCGATCTGCAAATGAATCCGACCGGAGTCGAACTGGGGACCTCTCGCACCAGCTTTCGCTGACTATAGGACGGACGTCTCCGGATCCTAGGGCATCGCCAACTTACACCTACAGTTATCCGGCCGCAAAAATTCTCCTTTCCGGGGAGTGATGCAAGCCTGTCGGATTTGGTACTAGATAAATCATTCGAGATCTGTGTGTGTAGGCTAGTACTACACACGTGTCCACTCGAGACTTGTGCAGTCTCGAAACGCACGTGAGACGGGCTGAACACGGCGCTGGAACCTTCTTGGCATTATATGTTATCCGTACACCTAATAGCCCGGCCGGCCATATTATACTACATAATGCCCACAAGTGGCCCAGTTAGTGATTTTGTTTTAGCTTGCATGCCTGGGCCCGCGCTAGCTTTAATCCACAATCGGATATTTATTGATCCAGTGGTCCCAGTTTGAATACCGCATCCACTCTCTCTCCCTTCTTTGGACTGCGCCATGCAGAACAAGACGCGGTGGCAGAAGATTGTCAAGGCTCACACGCCAGCCCCTGTGGGCAAGCCACCTCTCCCCAACAAGAGGAGGAGGCGTTTTGCATGATGAGTACAGTGTAGTTAGGATTTTTCTAGACTAGATAGATTAGCGTTAGGTTAGTTCGATTACGCGGCTCCCTCCACTCCACCCATCCATCAAGGAATATGTGCTACATGATCTCCCAACGGAGGCATGTTATAATTTTATTTTTTAAACATTTATTGATATTTTGTGGGCACGAGGCACGATGCCAGTCGATGGCATGTGCATGCACGAAGGTCACTTTCACTTGATGCAGGTCAGTGCTAGTCCAGCCAAAGGTGAATGGTGGAATCATGTACCCTAAGGGTACGTGGTTCATAAGATCATGAGATGAATCATGCAGACCAGTTGTCTAGATAATTAGTTTATTAGGCATGGGGGCGACGGAGCTGAGGGCGTGCAATGCCCAACTGTCGGGCCAGGGGCACCCAATTTCATCTCCACTAGCTTCTTTGGACTTGGCAAGATGCAGCGGACTATAGGTCAGCAACACCAGCTCAACAAGCTTTATGATCTCCAAGGGGTGCTCGTTTGTATGCACTCCTACAGAACCAAAGGTGGCGAAGCGACTGCGGCTCGGAAGTAATGTTCTAATATATATACCTGAACGACTCGAAAACGCGGAAAAGATAGCGGCAGGCTTGAGCTACCATGACAACCATGGTCCGGCCGGATTCTCCCGATTTCTGGCCGGCCTGCGCTGGTTGTCTCCTTGATGTAGTGCAGCTAGTGGGCCCCGGCAGGACCAAGACTGGACTCGGATGGCCGACATGATATTGTCGTCAGAAAGCAACAAACGTGAAAACACTAGCTGCCCAAATCTGAGATTCCGGGAAACACAGAAAGTAAGAAAGCCTAGAAGCTATCAGCAAGGAATCGAACATAGGACCTTTGGCATGATTTCGCGGCTGTGTGAGTCTCCTGATCCGAAGGCATCTCACTTAACGTTTCGAAACAGCCCAACTGCGAAAAACCTCTTTACCGGAGAGGGGTGCCAAGATGTCCGATATTGCTGAATCTATACGGCCGACCCTAATTTGCCCTATGTTTCCCACATGCGGCCTCACGAGCCACGAGCCACGAGCGGACATGGCTGACGGCGGAGCTCAGAACTTTTGCGTCTGAGCCCCAAATTCAGTCAGACTACTCGACGCATCTGCTAGTATAATCGGTTGCGGCTGTAACGCAGTATTTTGCAAATGCCACCAAAACGCAGCCTTGACAAACAAATCGAGCTGCTGTCGGCATTCCCGTCGCCAGCAGCACGTGCGACATCAACTCCTGCGGACGCCAACCTTTTCGCGCTGATCGAAGCTCTTTCCCCCGGTCTGCCTCCCTCGACGCAGTGCTCTACGCCAAATTCGTCGCCCATTCCCAAGAAAACCCGAACTTCCCATACCAAATGGGATGTCCGCCGCTTCGGCGCCGGCCAGCGGGATTTTTGCATCTTGGAAATCTTTTCGCTCACGAAGGAACAATGTGACGATGTTATCAAGTCCCTGGCCCGCCATGACGAACTTTTCCTGCCTACCCCTGGCGACAAGGTCACCAAGCCCGCCTGGGAATGGCTGCTTCAAGAACCGGAGGCGTACTGAAGGCAGTCATCATGTGCAGCTATACCTGCGCTGCGACGCCCAGGACATCACCCAGATTGGCTACGCTGGCCTCAGGAGCCTCCTGCATGAGCGCAGACGGGCAGCCACAGGAGCGGCAGCATCCCCGCAGAGCAGCACCTCCCCCAGCACGGACTCCATCCGAGCTGCAGTGGCGGAGCAGCTGGCGCCGATGGCTGAGCAGCTCGCCGCCCTGAACGCGCCTGACGGCCCACTCAACACTCTCTCGGCCAAGGTCAACAACATTGAAGCCAGAGTCGCCCTTAAGCTCCAGCCTCAGTTTACTGCTACGCAAGAGCAC
Organism: Mesostigma viride; assembly: GCA_009746045.1. NCBI lineage: Eukaryota > Viridiplantae > Streptophyta > Mesostigmatophyceae > Mesostigmatales > Mesostigmataceae > Mesostigma > Mesostigma viride. The sequence continues at coordinate 6,675,730 of RPFO01000156.1, forward strand.
ATTGCCACCAAAGTTTCCGAGGCCACAGCCACTGTGACCACCCGCCTTGACCAGGTGGAAGGCCGAGTCGGCCAAGGCCGCCACCGTGAAACTTGAGGCAGTCGCTGCCAAGGTAGACGCCCTGGCCACGCAGGTCCCCGAGATCGCCGAGCGAACGGCCACCATCGCCGCCCAACCTGCTGGTATAGGGCTAGCGATGACCCCTCGACTAGCGCCTCCTGGGCGGACCTGCTCAAGAGCCAGGCATCCTCTACCACGACCGCCATCACCACCAAGCTCCAGGAGCTGGAAGACACGCGCCGCGAGGCCGCTGACCGCGACCGTCGCCGCTGCCGGGTCATCCTCAGTCAGGCGCTTCGACATGCCGCCAGAGGAGACCCCAGACTCTCTTCTCGACGAGCTGAAGAAACAGCTCTTCATGCGCTTCAATGGCGTGCATGCAGCTGCCAGGTGCGATACTGCAGGGCGCCTACCGCCTGCCCCATCCACGGGCCAAGGCTGGGCCCCCTCCAGTGGTCCTCACCTTCAGCGACATCACAGCCCGAGTTCATTTCCTCTCTCGCTGCAAGAAGCTGGTGGACACCTCCTGGTCGCTTGACGACGACCTGACGCCAGCCCAGCAGCAGCAACGCCGCGATCAGTACGTGGCCCGACTACATCCGCCACAAGACCAACCCCGAGAAGCCCCAAGTGTACTGGCGGGGCGGGGACCTCTATCTATGTGAACAAGAAACTGTGGAAGCCCCCCCGGGCTTCCCCGGGATAGAGCACTCCAGCTAGTTGTCTAGATGGGGGCAATCGATTAATTAAGGGATAGCTTAGGCATTACAGCACTTGAAACGATATTAGCTCCAGTGAACAGCCATACGGCGTATAATACGCCGTATGGCGCGTATTATACGCCATACGCAAGATTTCCGTATGGGTATGGGAAAAAAAATACGCACTGCGTATGGTTTGCGTATTTTTTGCGTATTGCGTATTTTTTGCGTATTTTTTGCGTATTTTTTGCGTATGAACCGCGTTCGAAGTAGCTTCTGGCATCATTTTGGACGGCAGTGGAGCCGGAACTAGACTGTATCTAGGCGACCTGGAACTCCGCGCACAACTCCGCCGTAAGCGGAACCGCCCACACCTGGAACTCCGCGACAAATAAACGACATGCAGGTGCCAAGCTGGCCGTGCATGTACGACTGTAAGTGCATTGCTGCAGATTGCTGCGTGTCGGACTAGGGTCTAGGAGACGAAGGACGAGGAAATTAGGTGACGAAGTTATGTTGTCTGCCAACAAGGGCGCGCATCTGGCACCTAACATTTAATCGTAGCACAATTGACATCCAGGCACCATGGCTAGCGACGGTGATGGTGTGGGTCTATGGAACACGATGATGACTGGGCCGACGAGATGCAGGCCGTATTCGAGACTGTCTGGACACACATCGTGAAAGAACAGACTCTCAACAAGAAAGGGCAGCCGACAGGTAACTACAAGCTAAGTGACGTGCACACTTTTGGATGCAGAATTCTCGGGTTCTACCACCCGAGCAAGGCTAGCACCCGCCATATCATGGGCGCTACGTACGCGAAGGAGGCAAGAGTGAGCGAGTGCAAGAGGCCGCCGGAGGCATTACGTCGCAGGCTGCGGGGTATTTGGTGTGACTCGCGATGCACATAAATGCCTTATTTAGCCACGCAGGCTGCTGCTAGCCAGCCACCGTACCATATGTGTTAATGGTTTAGGGAAGCTGGGTCGGGTTGCTGGCATGCATGGTATCCTGCACGCTAGCCACATTGTTGGCAGCCCGTATGGATTCTTGCTTCATGTAGATCAATATTGCATGGTGGCCTACCACGAGTAGGCAAGATGTCTGTTTCTGGCACAATGTCTTATTACTTTTGGCAAGTTGGCCGACTGACCGTGTGCTATTTACAGACATTATTAATAACAACAGATGTACAATGCTTGTATTTGTAGGCATGCAGCGACGGCAACGGCAATATTATGTGATGATGTGTTAAATAAAGGCAAGTGGTGTTGCAAGAACACACAAAAAACATGCCTGATTGGTCAGAATGTTGAAGAACCCCCTGAACCATGCAAAAAACAGCATTTTCAAGAGTCCCCGTATGGTTTGCGTATTATACCCCGTATGGCGTATTATACACCATACACAAGGGCCCCGTATGGCTGCGTATTGCGTATGGCTGTTCACTGATTAGCTCACAGCGTTATAGTACCTTCAATTAGCTCTGGCACCTTGTGGCCATTAGCTTGCGACTTAATTAGCCGACGTCTTGAGCCCACCTCACATTTGTAGCATAAGCTATGCGTCAGCCTACCTATGGTATTGCACTGGTTGTATTGCACCCACAGTGTTGCGCCCCGGCACCATGCCGTGGAGAGAGCGCTCTGGGGCCTGCCCACCTGCGGCAGTGAGCCGGAGAAGCTACCAAGGGCGCCCTCCCTCCTTCTAGCTGTGTATATAATAGGGTTGAAGGTTCCTTTACTCTGTATTGGTTGGCACCCACGTGACGCAGTCACGTGCTTATTAATTAATTAATATGGCCGATATGATATGGGTATTCCGGTCAACGTGGGTTTGGTATACATGGACCGGCATATTGTTTTAAAGACATAGAGTAAATATTCCAGGATCATGGGCTGCGCATCATGTCTGCTGATAGATTACTTAGTTTACAATTGACTAGGTTCAGTTACTTGAAACGGACATTTTCAGTTCCTTGCCCTCCTTGATCCCGGCATCCGTGACTCAGTGATACGTGCACGTAGTCATGGGCAGCGGTGCTCCGTCCGGCGCGAGAAGGACTACCAAGCAGCATTCAGTTGTTGTGAGCGGCGACCGATAGTGAGCGAGCAGAGACGACGGCAAGCTTGCTCATCAGAGGGTACCGGGTATTGTCATTACCAAGTCCATATGAACGCGGTGTGGAGAATGGACGGGACGGCGTCGCGAAAAAACACGTGGAGAAGTTTCGTCGCCATAGCAGCAACATATCACATAGCATCGCCAACGATGACATCTGGCAATAATTGACTGAGTAGTTTGGCTCTGTCTGTTAGTTAGATACTATCACGTATTGTAGCAATGGACTAGTCTGTTGCGCTGACGAAGGTACCGGCATCGGTGAAGCTGACGGGTCGAGGCAGATCGATGTGAATCTTTGTTTGAATCATACCTCAGCCCATTAGCCATTGGCCATTTGACTTGCTTCAATTTACGTCCGAATTAACTCATAACGCGCGAGTTCGTGTGACTCTTTCGTGGCCATGACGCCATGACTACGCCATGACGGGGGCCCGCCGGCATCGTGCGCGGATTTCGCTCAGTTTCTAGCAGCTGTCACGTGAAACGCAGGTGCGAGCTGGCAGCACAAGCTACTGTGACAGCTATGGCTTCTAGTGTTGTATGAAGCGGGGCAACTTTGCTAGGCTTATGGCTATAGAAGGGAAAGGCTTTTTAATCAATGTTAATAATTGTGTTCTGCCAACATGCTGGTGAATTAGGTAGACTACCAAAAAGTCGAGCTGCGCAGAAGCATTCAGGCGTCACGGACTGCGAAGAGAAAGAAATCGAGGCACGTTTGTCCCATTATTGTGCAACGGACTTTATTTGGTTGGAGCGCTCAGCTAGCCATGAATTTTCACACCCTGCAGCGCCTTCTAATGTGCATTAACCATAGATAACTTTGTTCCGCTAGCTAGCCCACATAGCTGACGGTCCGTTGCCACCGTAAGTTTGGTTGAGACTATGAAGCTTAGGGTGGGAAGACTCCCTTGATCGAGATAATTCTGGGGGTAATGAGCTATGGCATTGGAATGGCGGCCAATCCCATGTCCGTAAGGCTTAAAATTTCAAAGGATGATTCGGCGTGTATACATCTTGGCTGCTCTTGTCGTGGCCGGGTTTATTGCGTTTAACGTCATTCTCCCAGGTACGCCCTTGTAGTAAATGTATTTCCTAGTGCTCACCACGCACGGTTGCTCCCGTTTTTTTAGCACAACTTGGTGTGCATGGTTAGATATGCGACAGCACCACCACCGTGTTGCCATTGAGGTCGAACAATCCCGCAGCACATTGGACGTACAGTGCTGTATCATTTCAAAAATGTTTAGATATGCGACAGCACCACCACCGTGTTGCCATTTAGGTCGAACAATCCTGCAGCACATTGGACGTACAGTGCTGTATCATTCCAACAAGTCCTCAAGTCTGCCATGCGCACTCCGTTGATCGGTTGTACAGAGACCTACTGGTAGCGCCACACATTGTCGTGCACTTAAATACACAAACAGCTTGGGACGTGATCCTGGTCGCACTTGCATATGCAGGCTTTTAGGCAGCCAATGACGTTTAGGCGCTTGTCGCAACTCTTCACATACATGCCACACAAAACCACGCCCCTGTATTTGCCCTGCCCTCACGCACAGGGAGCCGCGACCAGCATGTGGCAGCGCGCGGACCGGCGTCAGCATTAACCCATCCCGCCCATGCGCTGGCCAACAACAACAATAATGCTTTCGACATGGCAGGTGGCATCCCTGGGGAACGTGTGTCGCACCCTGACCCCTTTGCTGACATGGCAGGGTCGTCCCAGGACGCCGTGTGGACATCCCAGGGTGGAGACATCCCACACGCATCATCATCGTCTGGAGTTGCCATGCCATTCGGTGACACCGGCGTGCCTGCAGCATCGTCATCACGCCCATCACCAACCTCGGAAATATCTGCCATTCTCGCAGGTCTGCAGGAGGGCTTGAGAGCCTCCCACGCCTCTCAACCCAGCGGCCAAGCTGGCACTCAACCTGGCACTCAACCTGGCAGCCAAATAGAAAGCCAAACAGGAAGCCACATAGGAAGCCAAGTAGGAAGCCAAACAGGCGGCCAATCCCTAGCAGGCGGCCAAGCGGATGTGCCGGCGATGGGGGCTGGGGACATGCGATCATGGGAGCCCGTGGGGCGTCCCGCTGGTGGCCCTGTTACAGCTGCAGCATTATCAGCAACACCCCTCCAGAATCCATCATCATGGGGGACACTGTTGGGACAGCTGGCAGTGCCGCAGGAACTACTGTCTTCCGTACCCTCGCTCTCGTCCTCGCTGCCAGCGTCCACGGGTTCAGCCACCCACCCTACGCCGCAGCAGGGGCGCCAGGTCTCGTCACGCCTGCCCTCGATATCTGTGCCGTCGTCGATGGCATCGGCGGCCGCGCAGTTCACTCCCACAACAAGTGCGGGCCCGTCTGCCAGAACAAGTGGGGCCCGAGCGGGCGCGCGGACTGGCAGGGAGCAGCCAGGCCCTGGTGGTCTGCTAGCAGAGGATCATGCTGGCAGGCACCCAGCAGGGAGGACGAACGCAGCAGTGGCATCGAGAGCGGGGGTGCCAGCTGGGGGGCCAGAAGTGTCCACGCGTCACGGTGATAGAGCCGCGCCACTGGCCCATGCCAGGCATGTTGGCACGCCCTTCGTGGGGGCGACAGCATCAACCAGAGCGTCCACCTCAGGCGGTCCAGCTTCTGGGAGGCCGATACCATCGTCTTTATCGCCAGGGTCTTCGTCGTTCTCACCGTCATCATGGTCATCGCTGTCCTTGCGCTCGTCGTCCTCGGAGCACCCTGCGCTGTCGTCGCGGCTGGACCTGGTGGCGCCATGTGGCGGCGCGCCGGAGGACCTGCTCCCCTTCAACCTGTCGCGGTCGCCCTTTGTGCGCGCGCCGAGCGTGCGCGCGATGCTGGCGCGCCGGCACAGGCACCTGCTGCTGCACGCCTGGCAGGGTGGGGACGAGCCACCAGGGATCTCGGTTGGTGGCTATTCTCATTGGCTCGAGCGTGCGCGCGTGGAGACGGGAGGGATACGTCAGCTAGCCGGAGGGGAGGAGGAGTACGTCAGTCGTGACGGTGAGAGGGGTGCTGTTGGAGGAGGGGGGATGGGTGAGTCCGGTCCTGATGGGCTTGAGGATGACATCGACGAGGACGCGGATGAGGACGAGGAAGAGGATGACAATGACAGTGGAATGGGTGGCTGGGGGCAGGCGCATGAGGGATGGTTGCATGATTCTTTGGGGAATGTGACGATGATGCCGCGGGGGATGGCAATCGATGGAGCTATTACTGAGGCTGATGGCACGGTGCAGGCATGGGACAGCCCGATTCCCCGAGGCTGGGATCAGCATGGCATGCGAGGGCAGAAAAGGCGGATGCAGGCACGAGTATGGCAGCAGCGAGCGGGGTTGGAGGGGAGACAGTGGCAGCAGCGAGGGGGGGAGGAGGGGCAAGAATGGCAGCAGCGGGGGGGGAGGAGGTGCCGGAGGGCAGCCGTCAGGGACAAGAATGGAACGAGCGCTCGGCCCCCCGCCGCTCACTTCTGGCCTCATTCTCGTGGATGCGCGTGGGCTGCGACCATCGGGAAACTGCCAAGGTGGTGCACGAGAATGCGGGGTCGGGGCCGAGGGCCAAGCCGCGGCCAGCGCCGCACGAGAAGCCGCTGATCGATTGCCTGAACAACATTCGGCGGTGCGACCGGCGGTGAGCTTTTATACATAACTTTTTGATGTTGTGAATATGGCGTTTTAGGGTTTATTGAATTTCATTCAAACAATTTTCGAGCCTGCGTGGGTAAGCAAGCCCCGCAGAATAGTGAAATCCAGTTCCTCTTCGTGAGGTGTGGCCTGCGCAAAGCGTAGCCTCCAGGTTACAAGCGCACCCCACCGCCATTGCTCGCCAGCTGGCAGGCCTTTCACGCGCTCACGGAACGCTAGTCAGGCATACTCACCCTGTTTGCGATGCCGCCTTCCTGCCTATACACCCTGTTTGCGATGCCGCCTTCCTTCCTACTCACCCTGTTTGCGATGCCGCCTTCCTGCCTATACATCCTGTTTGCGATGCTTCCCTCCTTCCTGGTCTTGGAGCATTGGTGCTGCACTGGATGTGTCTGCATCCCTGCCTTCCTTGCTCCGCTACACGTGCCCTATTTCTGCCCCACCGGCCTGCCTGGCTTGCTCGGTGCCGCCCCCTGTTCGCCTTCCGGCTTGGCCGTCTCTATGTGATACCCCCGCTGGCTGTGGCAAGGGCATAAGGCCATCTGTCTGTCTACTCACCACCTCCCGCACTCGGTGTGGTAAGTGGGCAAAACAGTTCCTTGTGGGCATTGAGTGGGCAGGAAGCCCATAAGCCTCCCATGGGCACCTTGCCCTGCCGCGGCGTATCTCCTATGTTGGCCTCCGCCATCTGTAACCAACGCGTCCACCGCTGCCACCACGGTGCATTCCTTGCGTGTGCTTGCATTCACTGCGTGTGCTTCTGGGTGGAGTTGTTAGCACTGGTTTTGTGGCGTCCTCACACTGTGGGCGGCTTAGGGGCTGCCAAGCAGCCGAGATGAGAAATGCGATGGCTTAGCGCGTGAGAGAGGTCGTAAGGAAAAGGCGTGGGTGGGGATGCTGGATGTGGCAGTGACTGGATACGAGGAGAGAAGACGCTGGCGGGGCACCCTCGGCTGTAAGTCGGCAATCAGGTCACTTTTGCACACCTGCATGAAGCACCGGCCGGGGCGATGGTACTACACCCCTGCGGTGTGTCTCTTCAACAATTTCATAGCCGTGCGTGTGTGCGAGGCTCACGTTTGTATAGTGTACTGTAATCTGGTCCGATGCACTTTCCCCCCAACTCCCGGGCAGTGCCGCGCAAATCGCCGCGGAGCTGCCGTCCATTAAGCTATTCGACGACACGCGTGACGTTTTCGGGATCACGCTGCCGCCACGCATCCGGTCGTGCGCGCTGGTGGGAAACGCGGGACACCTTGTGGAAGCCATGTAAGCACGGAGCGCACGCATGCGTGGGAACATCCACAATGCCCAAGGCCACGTAGGCACGGAACACACGGCATGCCCAATGTACGGAGGCATGGAAGCCCAATACATGTTCAAAGCACATCCACAAGGCCCGAGGCCATGCAAGCACACAGCAAGCACAGATGGCTGAAGCACACAACACACCCATGATGCCCAAGGCGACGTAAGTGCAAAGCACCATACGAGTGCCAAGCACATACACACTCGCAAAGCCATGTAAACGCGATCCAGACATCGTGCCGTGGGCATCTTGACCCTACCTGCACACAAGGGATGGCACGGAACGGATGACTGTTACCAACTTGCGTTTGCCTGTTGGCTTGCGTCCCAGTTGCTAACACCTAGTTGCTTATTCGTGACTAGTGTGACCCGCTGGCTTCGCGCAGCCAAAAATGTCACTTTTTGGCGGTAGAGAGACCATGGAGGGAATGCCCGCTGCCCGCTGCCCGCTGCCCGCTGCCTGCTGCCTGCTGCTTCGCGCGGTGCCCCTACCGTACGTTTCAGGCCAGAGCGCACAGTAGTTCCTAGTAGCGTGCTCCTTCGCTGCGCTCCGGAGAGGAATCGTGACGGTCTCCTTCGCTGCGCTCCGGAGAGGAGGGCGCTGAAGCGGCCACTCGCTTGGCGCTTCGCGCATATTTGTGGTCAGTAGGTCCGCTTCTCGCGTATTGGCGGTCAGTCTTTCCGCCCCTTTTTGGATCGGTCGAGAAGTCGGGGTGCCCTGAATACTGCGGGGTTGCATTTCATTGCCAAATTAGTGAACAGGATGGTGTATACATCCTGGCCGGTATCTGCTGGCTTTGACCTGCTTTGCACTTTGAACTTGTTGGTGGCTGCCTGCTTATACCTGCTCCATTATATGAGTGCCTAGATGATTGCCTTATCAATGGTCTGCATGATGTTATTCGGTCCCTTGCGTACGTAACGCCCGCCTGCAGGCACGGCCCATTCATCGACCGCCACGACGTCGTAGTCCGCTTCAACATGCTGCCGGTGGTGAGTGCGGGGGATACCCACACTGGCACTTGTCACGGGTGTCGTCACAGAACTGGCTGGCTGATAGAAAAATGCCGCCACCCGTCACCCCATTGAGGCACCTAGCCACGTGGCTCCCCAGGGATGGGCACGCTCACGATCGGCGGCCCAAATGAAAACTGTCCCATTTAGGAACATTGGACCCCCTTTAACCTACGTAATGGTACCCTTTAAATTTATCTCTATATAATGCTGCCAACCGAATAGTATTTCTTGGCGTTTTCTTCCCCTGCCATTGTTGTCCCCCAGACCTTGCAAACCAACCCTCCCCGACCTAGTTTCACTTAACTTACCGAACTGTCCTACTATCTACTTATTGACTCTATCTCCCGTGACCTATCTAATCTACCCCACCTTCCTCCCATCCACCCACCCAAACACCCGCTTCTCACCCCCCCTCCAGGATGGCTTCCAAGAGCGCGTGGGCAGCAAGACCAGCTACCGCCTGGTCAACCACCGGCGGTCGGGCCAGGGCTGCTGCGACGGAAAGTGGGCCGAGGCGGCGCGCGGCGAGCCGACGGGCATGATCATGTGGTTCCAGTGGGGGCGCGGTAGCATTAGCGCCGCATGCCGCAAACGATACCCGAACAACGAGCTGGTCTACATGCCGGCGGAGCTGATCGAGAGCGAGGTGGAGATGATGCGCCTGCTGCGCAAGGTGAGGGGTTCCTTGCGTACGTGAAGTCACAACGCTACTATTTTGGGCACCTGTTTGTGCCGTATGCGCCTGCTGCGCAAGGTGGGGGGTTCCTTGCGTACGTGAAGTCACAACGCTACTATTTTGGGCACCTGTTTGTGCCGTATGCGCCTGCTGCGCAAGGTGGGGGGTTCCTTGCGTACGTGAAGTCACAACGCTACTATTTTGGGCACCTGTTTGTGCCGTATGCGCCTGCTGCGCAAGGTGGGGGGCAGATTCTGTGCCTGTGCCTGCTGCGCAAGGTGGGGAGTTATGTCATGCACGTTGTATATTGTGTCGTGTTTGTACACCAGTATGCTGTATGTGTGTTGCTATATGTGTTGTATATTGTGTTGTATTTGTACACCAGTATGCTATATGTGTGTTTGTGCACTAGTATGTTCGTGTGCTACTGGCACATGCTGCTCAAGGTCGGGGAGCCTTGTCACGCACACACCATTTGTTCATGTATTTAATGTGCTAGGTACTATTTTAGCTGCGCACGTTGGGGCGTCACACACAGTTTTGTGTTGACCTCTATGGCTGACATTGTGGTGTATGCTTATGCTGCAAAGACTCATGCACAAACCATTTATGCATGTATCTATGTCTGCATTCTGCTATGTTGGATAGCACTTGACACTGCCAAATATGATGGCATGCACATGCTGTGCAACCTGGCCAGCACCCGCTCTTCTCTCTCTCTCTCTCTCTCTCTCTCTCTCTCTCTCTCTCTCTCTCTCTCTCTCTCTCTCTCTCTCTCTCTCTCTCTCTCTCTCTCTCTCTCTCTCTCTCTCTGTGTGTGTGTGTGTGTGTGTGTCTCCCTCCTTAAGTAGAAACACCATACATTACTTAATGAATGAATTAGTTAAACTTGTGGTCCCATTGGGGAGTCACAGAGTATCAACCCCGATGAATGGATGGATGGGGGCACGCAATTCTACCGGCCTGTTCTACCTAGGTGGAGCCCGACCCTAGCGGTCCCTCCTGGCATTCTTCCCACAGGAGCATGTACGCTTCCTCCCCACAACAGGGGGGTCATTGTCCTCGACTACTTGGGCCCACTTGGTATTGTCCTGCATCTTTTTCCAAATACGGAAAGGCCAATGGCCCCCCATATCCTCGACTATTTGCTCTTTGAATGTGCGGGCCTTCCGGCGCCTAACATCGCTGGGCCCATCCCACGTGAGGAGGTGCCTGCCTGGCTGAGCGGGCCGTAACCCTGCGGATGGGCCACTCGAAGTGTCTACCTGGTTGGTGCGCGCTAGGTGCCCTACTAGCTGCGATCTGCGCTGCTTGATGGTGCTAGGGATAAGTGGCATGCCCATATACAAGTCCTCCTTGCGAACATGGGCGGCATAGCCCACACGAGAGATTGACCGCAGCATTTGGTGACCGCGCCGTCCAGCTTTTTCTCGACGTCGGCTGTGAGGGTCTCTGTGCCATACGTGAGATCTGGGAGGACCAGGACCTTGAACAGGTCCTGTTTCTCACGCTTGCCCAGGGGCTTGCGCCAGAGGGCCCAATGTTGGCGGAGCGCGTGCCAGGCGAGGGAGATGCGGTGGTCGATGTCGGTTTCACTGCTGGGGAGCGAACTGCCAAGTAGCCTAATGCTGGGCTGGTAGGGGGCGCGGGAGCCATTAAGGAGGAAGAGATCTAGCCGGTTGTGGTCGAGCCCGACCGCCAGGGCCTCTGTCTTCTTGCTGACCTCGAGCCCCACCACTCGGGCCTCAATGGCCAGGCAGTCTAGCCATGTCTGTACATGTTCCGTGCCCTCAAAGAGGGTGGTGTCATCGGCGTAAATGATTTCCGCTCGCCTCATCTCCATGTCAGCCCCGCCGTGCCAGCACCTGCTGGCGACCTGCACCCCGGGTTCCGCTACCCACAATGCGAACAAACCACTTGTGCGCCTGGATCACTACGCAGGCAACACAATAATGACCAGGTATGGCGAGAGCCCTGCCACAAACCCTTTTGGAGAGGGCATGGTGGCGTGGACCCGTACAAAGTGCGCACCGAGGTGGTGGACCCTTCATACAGGTTGCGGATGACAGCAATGACGGGGAGGGGGATCCGAAATAGGGCGAGGATGTCCCACAGCGCAGGCAAAAGACCGAGTCGAAAGCTTTGATGATTCGAAAGCTTTGATGAAGTCCACCAGCACGAGGTGCAGAGGGGACTCACCAGGGTGGAGACGGTGCATTTCCTCCATGAGGCGGCGATACTAGAATATCCAGCCGTGGTCAACCTGCCCACTTCGGCGATACTAGAATATCGCGTAGGTCCGTGCGTAGTACTCCTGCGCACTAAGGTCTAGTGGTGAGTCATCTTCTATAGATTCAGCAATATCGGACATATTGGCACCCCTCTCCGGTAACGAGTTTTTTCGCAGTTGGGCTGTTTCGAAAGTTAAGTGAGATGCCTTCGGATCAGGAGACTCACAGAGCCGCGAATTCATGCCAAAGGTCCTATGTTCGATTCCTTGCTGGTAGCTTCTGGGCTTTCTTACTTTCTGTGTTCCGCGGAATCTCAGATTTGGGCAGCTAGCGTTTTCGCATTTGTTGCTTTCTGACGACAATGAGGCGGCGAGTACCGAAGAGCGCCCGTACTGTGTACGTTGCGGCCAGGACAGAGGCCGAGCTGAGTCTTGCTGAGGTGGCCGTCCAAGGCAGCACGCAGGCGGTTCAAGATGAGCCGCATCAGGAGCTTGAGGGGGGCACTTTGAATGCACACCCCTCTATAGTTGCCGGGGTCGGCTGGCGACCCTTTGTTTTTGTACAGCATCATGTGGAAACTGTGTTGCCTGGCCGCCGGGTGCGGTCGCGACGGCAGCAGAAGGCGGTTGCAAATGTCCCAGAAGGGCAGCATTACCCCCCTGTCTTTGAACTCTGCGGCGAGTTTCACCGCGGCCGGAATCTCGTCGGAGCCCGTGGCAGCGTCATAGCGGAGTCGCTGGACCGCCTCCGTGACCTCGTTGGAGGTGAAAGGAGACGAGGCCGTCGGGTCGGCTAGCGGGCCGGTCAGCGGGTGGACCAGGTAGTCCACGATGGACGAGGGCAGACCCGGGGGGGCGGCCGGGGCGCCTGCCTGGGCGGCCAGGCGGGCGGCGGCAAGGGTGGCAAGGGCGGGGGCGATGCTGCCGTCCCCAGAATGTCGGCAGTGGCCGCGGCTCAGGTGCGTAGCCGCTTTGCCGGCGCCCCTGGTACGTTGTGGCGGTGGGGCCGGCCGAGGCCGGCCGGGTGCCCGAGGCGCTTGTACCAGAACCATGCCCCCTTACCATCGTGCTTCGTCTGGCAAGCGCGCAATTCTTGTACCATCTGCTTGGCGTTGGCCTCCTCGGCCTGCTGGTAGGCTGCCCGCAGGGCGGCCTGCACGTGGGCCTTGGAGGCGGGGTCGCAATTGCGTCAAAGCATCTGCCGGGCGGCGACTACCCCCGGTGCTTGGAGGTGGACCGCGAGCGGTCGGCGCGGAGGTAGGGGCTGGAGTGCACGGGCGGCCATGCGATACTTGGTGGCGATGCCTTTCAGAACCGCCAAAAAATCGCTCGAAAACACCATACATGGTTTGGCTGACCACCCCCGCTCGAAACCACCACCCACGGTCTCAGTCCTAGAATGGGTCCGTATCTTCGCGTATGACCTCGTTACCATAACAAGGGCATGGGTCTGAACGACCGAATCACAGCCATGCTGAATGTGCATACTGACGTGAATTAACAGTGAGCAGATGCTCCTCAATTGATGAGTAAATGGGCCTGCTACATTAAAAATTTCTCATGGCAATTTCTTGTTTTAGATTCTCATCTTTACCAAACAAGTGCATGTTCCTGCTGCTTGACCCTGCTGTGTGCCCGTGCTGCTTCCCCCCTGCTGCTTGACCCTGGCCACGCTGCGCTCCGCAGGACATGATGCGGTTGGGCGTGGGCAGCTTTGGCACGTGGAAGCAGCTCACGAGCGGCGCCAAGGCCATCCTGCTCTTCACGCGGCTGTGTGACAGCGTGAGCCTGTATGGGTTCACCACGTACAAGGAGTCCAAGCGCGACCAGTACGGGCCAGGGGTCAAGGTGAAGGCGCGCAGTGGGTTCAAGTTCCATGATTGGACAGGGGAGAAGTTTGTGTGGCGCCTACTGCATGCCGCGGGCAAGGTGGCCATCTGCTCGATGCCCATCAAATAAGCCGCGACCACATGCTACTAAATAGATTTTTGGAGGTTGTGGGGTTTTTGAGATAGGCGAGGTGGCCATCTGCTGGATGCCTATGACATAATGGCAGACATCCGCTATATTGTCTACCGCAAGTGGTACGTCGTGCCCACATCTGCGAGAGGCAAGGCTGCCATTTTTCTGCTCAATGCCAAAAGCTGTCTCATGTAGTACTCAGTAGATTGATTTACCATCTTTGCACCAGTGGTCGCCGCCAGGCAGATGCTCCGCCGCAACAGAGATCCGATCGCCAAACCTGGGCTGCAAGCAGCTCTGAGGGCCGCCTACGAGCAGGCTGAGAAGGCAGATGCTCAGCAGATGGTCAAGGACCTGCGCAGCTGCCAGCAGAAGCACGACGGCAAGGGGGCCTGGTTCTGGTACAGGCGCCTCGGGCACCCGGACGGCCTCGGCCGGCCCCACCGCCACGACGTCCCCGGCGCCCCAGCCAAGCGGCTTCGTACCTGGGCCACGGCCACGGCCGAGGTCGTGGGGACAGCTGCGCCGCCCCCACCCCTGCTCCTAGCCGCCGCCGCCCGCCCGGCCGCCCTGGCCGGCCCCGCAGGGCCCCCGGCCCCGCCTAGGTCAGCGGCGGACTACCTAGTCCCCCCGCTGGTCGGCCCACTTGGCGACCCGTCTGACATGCCTCCTTTCACCTCTCGCGAGGTCACGGAGGCGGTCCAGCGCCTGCGTTACGACGCAGCCACCGGCTCTGACGAGATTCCTGCCGCAGTTGTAAAACTTGCAGCCGAATTCGAGGACACAGGTGTTATGCTGCTCTTCCGGGACATCTGCAACCGCCTTCTGCTGTCGTCGCAACCACCTCCAGCGGCCTGGCAACACAGTTTTCGCACGATGCTGTACAAGAACAAGGGGTCGCCTGCCGACCCCGGCAACTACAGGGGGGTGTGCATCCAAAGTGCACCCCTCAAGCTTCTTATGCGGCTCATCCTGAACCGCCTGCGCACGGCCCTGGACGGTCACCTCAGCGAGACTCAGCACGGCTTCCGTTCAGGTCGCAACACAGTACAGTATATTTTATATATTTGGAAGTGGGGGAGGAGGGGGGGGGGCCGGGGGGGGAGGAGGGTGGCGATTGGGGTTAATGCATCATATATGGCCGAGCGTACAGCCGTGTTGGATAGTCCGGATCGATGACGCGGAGTTGCTGTCTGCGAAACCAAACCTGGCCGAGTGAGTCGCGCCACTTGCCTTCACGGGTGAAGTATCCACGTAGCAGAGTACCTCATCAGGTACTTCCTGGCCTGCCCTAAGGGCATGTTAGCGCACTTATTTAGTTATAGACGTTTTGTTACATGATCTATGGTGAAGTATGGAAGTCATGCTCGAAATTCAATGAGGGGTGTCAGTATTTATTTAATACGAACTTAAATTAAATGTATGTACACATTGCCCACCAGCCATTTGAACCATCCTTTCATACAAAAGCTGGCATGACGCGTTTGATTTCCCAGTTGACTGATCCCGCGATCAAGTCGCACATGTGCCTTTTGTTATGCTGGAAGCTCCGCCAAATCCGATTGGGACGTGCCAGAAAAGCCCTCTCCTCACACATTGCCACTTTAATTCCAAATAGTTATATCTGCTTCCAGCACAGAAACACAGAGCACCTTTCGGATGATCGAATGAGTTTGGGGACCAATGGTGGCCTTTCTGGCAAGAGCAGATCTACACTGGCTTTTCTCCTTCAAGGGAGACAGCTTAAACACCCAGTGGCCTGATGGTAGCGAGGAGATTCCAGGCAAAACCCGGATAGATTTACTCCCACCGGTCCTTCTCCTCCTGCTTCTTGGCCAGGAACGACCCGACGGCAGAGATGACGAAACTGACAGTGATCATGAAGATGAAGAAAGAGAAAAGACCTCCGCCGGGAACGCCGACCGAGATAACTGGCGCGAACCCAAAGGGCGAGAAGCCGAAGGGTGAGAAGCCGAACGGGGAGAAGCCGAATGGCGAGACGACCGGGGGAGCGGCGTAGTAGTTGTTTACGACCGGGGGAGCGGCGGAGGAAGTGGCTGCAGGGGGGGGCGGTCCGCGGGACTGAGTCCTTGACCCTCCGCTGAATGCCCGGCCACCGACACGGCCGCCTGACTGCGCTGCAAGGGCTTCATCAGGCGAGCCTGCCAACAAGACGGCAGCAGCAAGCGCCACTGCTAGCGGCTGGCGGATTTTATCCAGCAGGTTCATTTCCTCGTGTGTCTCCTCATGGCTTTCACCGAGCTTACAGAACGCCACTGTGCGTCTTTCGGTTGGACGCAGAGGCAGTGGCACCACTCCTCCTCTCACGGATCGGGCAAGGTTTGCACCGCCAGTCTTAGCGCACGCAGCGGCAGAACGCAGAGAAAACGCATTGAGGACAGGGGTGCAAAGCGCCATGTTTCCGCGATGTTGAGTCTGCGTGAGTTTTCCGCGTGAGCCGGGACGCCGATATCAATGGCGAACGGCGGATAACCTACTGGAGAAAGGCAGACCTGCGATACTGGGTAGGCGTTGCCGAGGGTTACCCTTTACTGCTCTGCGAGTGCACTCCGGATATGGGAGTTTCTGCGCCCTTTTTGCACGCGTGGAGTGCGGAGTCACGATGGACGGTAGCCGGAATATCTCG
>RPFO01000156.1:6694624-6786913 GCA_009746045.1 Mesostigma viride
TGATGCTCAGCTGGCCTTGATGCTTGCTGGGAACCGACGACAAGTCAGCCGGCGCAGCCCCTCCCATCTCCGCCATTGCCCTGTTCAAAGTGTGCACCTTCTTGGCGTCTGACTTCTGCAACTTGTTGTTAGCAATCCTGAGAAACCTGTTCCGGATATTCGGTGGAATTTTGTCGCAGGGTAACACCCCTTCCCCTGCGATTCCGGCAAAGTGTGCACGGACTCGGAATACGCTTATTGGCCCCGCCTTGTAGGAGAAGTTCTTGTTGCAAAATGAGCAGAACATCCTCGACACATACTGCGTTGTGTTACTAACAGCATCCGTGACTGCTTCTTTCTTCTCGACAACGAAATCCCATTCAGGCCCTTTCTTCGGCATGGCTGCAAATCGAAAATGGCTGCACACTATCGCACAGTCGCACTGGCCTCGTCCTCGCTATATTGCATTACACCGTCAGTAGCACAGCTGGCATTTGCTGTCATTATGCGTGATGTACCTAGTCCTAGCTGTCTCCTACCGGCCAAAGATTTTGCAAGGCTTGCGCTTTATGGAAAGAACTGTACGCATCTACTTCTAGTAGTAAAAATCTCAAATGTGCAGTGAACGCGACGCGCCCAGAACCTGGGCACCGCGCCAGTGCCCGCTGCCCGCTGGTACCCCCGA
This sequence comes from Mesostigma viride, assembly GCA_009746045.1. Taxonomy (NCBI): domain Eukaryota; kingdom Viridiplantae; phylum Streptophyta; class Mesostigmatophyceae; order Mesostigmatales; family Mesostigmataceae; genus Mesostigma; species Mesostigma viride. The sequence goes on from RPFO01000156.1 coordinate 6,695,289, forward strand.
AAAATTCTAAGTCCAAACCGCGTATTCTGAAGTAAAGTACGCGTACATACGGCGGAGGCCTTCAGTGTACGTTTTCCCGTACTTCTGCGGCTCCGTACGGCGTACTGACCAACCCGGTTGTTGTTGTTGTTGTTGTTGTTGTTGTTGTTGTTGTTGTTGTTGTTGTTGTTGTTGTTGTTGTTGTTGTTGTTGTTGTTGTTGTTGTTGTTGTTGTTGTTGTTGTTGTTGTTGTTGTTGTTGTTGTTGTTGTTGTTGTTGTTGTTGTTGTTGTTGTTGTTGTTGTTGTTGTTGTTGTTGTTGTTGTTTGTTGTTGTTGTTGTTGTTGTTGTTGTTGTTGTTGTTGTTGTTGTTGTTGTTGTTGTTGTTGTTGTTGTTGTTGTTGTTGTTGTTGTTGTTGTTGTTGTTGTTGTTGTTGTTGTTGTTGTTGTTGTTGTTGTTGTTGTTGTTGTTGTTGTTGTTGTTGTTGTTGTTGTTGTTGTTGTTGTTGTTGTTGTTGTTGTTGTTGTTGTTGTTGTTGTTGTTGTTGTTGTTGTTGTTGTTGTTGTTGTTGTTGTTGTTGTTGTTGTTGTTGTTGTTGTTGTTGTTGTTGTTGTTGTTGTTGTTGTTGTTGTTGTTGTTGTTGTTGTTGTTGTTGTTGTTGTTGTTGTTGTTGTTGTTGTTGTTGTTGTTGTTGTTGTTGTTGTTGTTGTTGTTGTTGTTGTTGTTGTTGTTGTTGTTGTTGTTGTTGTTGTTGTTGTTGTTGTTGTTGTTGTTGTTGTTGTTGTTGTTGTTGTTGTTGTTGTTGTTGTTGTTGTTGTTGTTGTTGTTGTTGTTGTTGTTGTTGTTGTTGTTGTTTGTTGTTGTTGTTGTTGTTGTTGTTGTTGTTGTTGTTGTTGTTGTTGTTGTTGTTGTTGTTGTTGTTGTTGTTGTTGTTGTTGTTGTTGTTGTTGTTGTTGTTGTTTGTTGTTGTTGTTGTTGTTGTTGTTGTTGTTGTTGTTGTTGTTGTTGTTGTTGTTGTTGTTGTTGTTGTTGTTGTTGTTGTTGTTGTTGTTGTTGTTGTTGTTGTTGTTGTTGTTGTTGTTGTTGTTGTTGTTGTTGTTGTTGTTGTTGTTGTTGTTGTTGTTCACTCTGGGCTCGAACTTGGGTAATAGTGGGGTAAAATGAGGTAAAAGTGGGGTAAAAGGTAAAAAATTATTACCCTCAAGGTAATAATGGGGTAAAAGGTAATTGTGGGGTAATTTTTTACCTTGGTTTTACCTGGTTTTTACCCTCCAAGGTAGAAATGGTTAAATATTACCCGTGTTTTACCCTCCAAGGGTAAATGTGGGTAATTTATTACCATAGTTCTACCCTAGGGGCTAATATAGGGTAATATCTGGTAATATGAGGGTAATGGAGGCTAAAACCTTATTGGTATGTATTATGTGATCAAAATGAACTACCTTCTTGGGTTTCCTGCGGTGTTGCATAACTCTGGGCCATGATTTTTTTTTTTTTAGACTATATCATTTGAAACAACCATTGCTAGCAGAACTAGGGTTAGCATCTCATGTGTCCCTAATGAAAAACCGTTGGTCCGACAGTTCGTAGAAAATCGTGATGGAAAAATCAGGCATTCGCTCGTACTCCGGAGATCTTTCGATCCTAGGTACACTACGCGCGAAGCTAGTACCACCGGTGACCGGATATACTTAAGTATATTATCCGGCCCTCGGCCGCTATACTATCTCGGTCGGGTAATGTTCGGAGCGCAGCGAAGGAGCTCCTTACTTATTGAAAAGGGACGGAAACGAGTTATCAGCGGCGACAGACGACGGACGAAGTAGCTGCGACGGGCCACGGGCCACGGGCCACTAGCCTTACCCACCCCGCGGCAACCAACGGTCGGCCCACCAATTTAGCAGGCCAGCGTGAAATTTCAAATGATGGCCGCGGATGACGGTATGGCTGTCGACAGCCACCTGTTGTAGGTCGTGCCTGTTGGGCAAGCTACACTTTCATTGTTGGACGCTTGGAAACGGGGGGTTAACATGAAAGATGCTTAGGTATTTGATGACGGGTCTTTTGAAAATCTGGACACTGGGTGCCGTATGCTCTTAAGAGGAGAAGATTGCTGGGACCAACTGTCAGGGTAAGAAGGTGGCACCGGTAGTGACGCCTGGGTAAGGTGAGGTTTTGTTTGCAGGGATATGGAACGGTGTCTCATGGATATTTTGGCTTCCAGGCGGTCTGTTTCCTTTGTCTTCACGTCAGGAGCGGATGGGGGGGGGGCAGTGTGCTTACCGGGCGGTTCCATAACAACATGTTCCGCCATGCACATATGCCACCGTCTTTTTCGATCGGTTTTGTTTTATTTCGATTTGGGACGCTTTGGAACGTGGTTGCATGCACTACTATGCTTCGAGGCCGTCTGTTTGCGTTGTGTTTCCGTCAGCAGCGGGAAAGGAGGCCCAGTTTGCTCAGCCATCACATTCGTTGCTTCACTTCCCGGATGGCAGGTATGCCTCCCGCTCTTTGTTGCTGTATTTCGATGGCGGATGTTTTCGAACGCCTTGCGATTCTTTTGCCTGCACCCACGCAGTATTTTCCCATTGTGGTTCGCTCAGCCACGGGAAGGGAGGCACCGTTGTCTTACCGAGCCTCTCCGGTGCGTCATTCCCTGTCGTGCAGGTGTGCCTTCGTTCTTCTAACTGCCGGGTCTATTGTATTTCGACTTGGAGTGTCATGAAATGTCCCTCAACTGTTTTGTTGGCAGATTTTCGCTATTGCAGGTACCGCTTCTCCATGTGTTACACCATTGGGACATGGCTGCAACTACCCCAGGCACCTGCCGCCCACCTTACTTAGGCCAACTCATCCCCGTTCCTGTTTGCTGCCAATGCGTGGGCTGTGGTTGTGAAAGCAGGTATGCATGCCACCTGCGGCATGGCCTGGACACGAGGTGGTATCCTGAGCGTCAAGCCCTGAGGTAAAAGGCCGGGGATATAAAAGCGAGCATGCTCCCTTAGTGTGCGGCCCTAGCATGCTTCCTTAGTGTGCGGCCCTAGCATGCTTCCTTAGTGTGCACCGCTAGCATGCTTCCTTAGTGTGCAGCCCTAGCATGCTCCCTTAGTGTGCAGTCCTAGCATGCTTCCTTAGTGTGCAGCCCTAGCATGCTCCCTTTGTGTGCATCGCTAGCATGCTCCCTTAGTGTGCGGCCCTAGCATGCTCCCTTAGTGTGCAGCCCTAGCATGCTTCCTTAGTGTGCATCGCTAGCATGCTCCCTTAGTGTGAAGCCCTTATATCATGCTCCCTTAGTGTGCATCGCTAGCATGCTCACTTAGTGTGCGGCCCTAGCATGCTTCTTTAGTGTGCAGCCCTAGCATCCTTCCTTAGTGTGCATCGCTAGTTTCAGGTTTTTGTTTTTGTTTTGTTTTTTGATATTTAGGGAAGTTTCCAGCACGTCCTTTTAATTTAACTTAACTTAGTCCTTAGTATGATTCCCAAGTGCTCATGCATTCTTAGGTTGTGTGCATCCCAATTAGGAACTAACCAAGTTTCCATCTCATGCTTTTGTGTGCTTGATTTTTTGTTACTTGCTGCAGGTGCTAAGGTTGTTATGACGGGGCTAGCTTGCAAGCTAGTCAATTGACTACGACAAGCAATGGTCGCTTGACATAATGAAGACCTCATGATGAAGACAATATTTGAATTCTATTTTTTCAATAAAAAAAACTCTTGGTTGTTCATGTGCATGTGTGGAAATTTTCAAGTACATTTGAACAAGCATGTATGAATTACCCAAAGGAAGGATGAGGCAAATGTAGGGTAGCATAGGGTAATCTAATGTTCACCTAAAATATTACCCTTTAAAAACTGAGGTAATTATGGGGTAAAATGGGGTGAACATGTACCACACAAGTAACTACCCCACTATTACCTTGGGTAATAGTAGGGTAATAGTGGGGTAATAAAATTACCCTAAAAATTAGCGGCAAATTACCCTGGTAAAAGTGGGGTAAATGTGGGGTAATTTCATACTGATTTCTTACTGAAATTACCCCACATTTACCCCACTATTACCCCAAGTTGGAGCCCAGAGTGGTTGTTGTTGTTGTTGTTGTTGTTGTTGTTGTTGTTGTTGTTGTTGTTGTTGTTGTTGTTGTTGTTGTTGTTGTTGTTGTTGTTGTTGTTGTTGTTGTTGTTGTTGTTGTTGTTGTTGTTGTTGTTGTTGTTGTTGTTGTTGTTGTTGTTGTTGTTGTTGTTGTTGTTGTTGTGACCCACGCCGCACATGGGCAGCAGAGAATTCCCACTACAGTATAGATTCGCTGAACGCTGCTGCCCATGTGCGGCGTCCGACGGTCGGACACAACAACAATCATACAGTACTGTACATACTTGCAAACCAGGACATGTGCTACAATCTTGATCTTGATCTACTCAAGGGCGTCAAGGCGGGTGATGCAGCGGGGCTGGGAAGCCGGCGCCGGGGCCGGTCCAAATTTATGGCCGACCAGGCGGTCACGCTGACGTCATACTCTCCGACACAGAACCAGGCCGCGGTACGCTATAGCCAGGACTGGTCTAGGGCAGTCTTCGGGTCTCAGGAGTCGGGACTCGTGAGTCGTGGACTGCTGGACTCATGCGTCGGGTAGCTGTCAGGAGCTGTCAGCTCGTGTGTCAGGCGGCATACGGGCCGCCAGGAGCCAGCCAGGCTTTACAAAAGGAAAAGCGTCCGAGAATTTTCCTCGCTTTTCCAATTTCCGGTCAAAAAGTCTCGGACTCGACTCCTGGACTCCTGGTCTAGGTCTCTAGTTCCGACGGCTGATAGCGACGCTCTCGCGTCTCGAGGCGCTTGGCGACTGGCGTAGGTACTAGGTGGCGACGGATAATTGGCTTCGGATCAGGTTCGGAACTAGAACTGATACACGTGCAAACGAGCACGAACAGTGCCCATCGCCAGATCTTGCTTTAGTCATCATCGCACATGATGATGATGGCATCGTAGATCAACCGACGGCGGAATTGGCTTTCCTGTCAGAAAATAATTTACACGCATTTTAAAGTGGAAAGTAAGATTGGAGGGCAACGCACTTTATTAATATTGTTGGTGCAATCGCAGGCTTTATACCTTATCCTGGCGGGCATAGATGTTGTTGGGCTCATTGATCCGTTACGGTTGCCCCGACCATTCCCAGTTGGAATGGCCTGCTGAACGCTTGACGTCGGCGTAAAGCAGAAATCGCGGTGGGCAGCCTCTACTTTGCAAGATTTGGATAAGGTATTTTTCTTGCATTCATTCAAGAATCGCAAAAGCTGCCTTTCGCACCAGCCCGCAGAATTGTATCTTGGAATTGAGGAAAGCTTCCCAAGAACAGCTGATTTGGCTGCGCATTGGTTTCCCGTACAGCATTTGCCGGTAGAAGGGCACTAAAATCAATCATCTCCAGTAGCGTTAAGATGCCACGTATTTTTGCCGAGCTGGCCGCATAAATATATAAGCGAGTGGAATGACAGACCTGTGTAGCACCTTGGTCGGCGCCACTGTTAGAGTTGGATGGCGTCGAGTTTCCCGCCCAAAGCTTTCCCCTTTTGAGCCATCCAAGTCGGGTCACGGGACCCCGACAGCACGCGACCGTACCATCCGCAATGCTCGGCTGGGCTGCGCCACGGGTGCCATTTACGAACGATCGCTTCGCTCGCCACACGAAGGTTGCCGCTTGGCTGTGAAGCGGGTCGCGACGGTCGCCCATGGTCTCGGTGTTAAGGCCGAGCTGTCGAAGCATGAGACGACGGCACGAAAGTCCCTTTTTGAAGATCGTTTCGTCGGAGAAGGTCAGTCCTGTCACATTTTACAAGAAGAGGAGCATTTAGCCCTAGTTTTATTCGGCTCCCCAGAGTATACTCCCGTTAGTATACTCCCGTCCTTGGACGCTTGTTCCCGATGTCTCGCTGTAGCAACGAGACGAGCAACGCAGGCCAGGAATATCCAGTATTAGAAAAGAAGAGCAGGGAAAACACGCGCTTGTTCTGGTATTGTAGTAGCGGGTATAATTTAGGATGTTTTCCTACTTATTTGTGCTTGCGAATAGGAACGGCCACTTGCGCAGGGGCTGGGCAGACCAAGAAGCGGTCCTTTGTAACACGTGACCGTCTTGGCAAGTGAGTAGGACAGCCATCAGGGTTGGTATGGACGTACGATTTTCAATGCAGTGTACCGTTTTCAATGCAGTTTTGCGGTAAGATGTGGCTTGCGGGGGTCCCTGTCGCGGGGCTCAATGCAGCCCCAAGCAGTGCGGGTAAACGATGCCTACATGTGGCGCTGCCAGCAGATCGTTGGATGCTGAATGTGCCAAACTTAAGCGCTTGCCAAACATGAGCGCAAAAATGACAGCCTAGTGTTGGACTCTATTTTCTCCTTGACTTAAACAAGTAAGGTACCTTGATAAGCAACGTGCCGCAACCCTGGCGACTAGTACATCACCGCACGTGCCGTGATGGGCCTTGCACTCCTTCCCAAGCTGAGCTGAAACATATCTCCCCTGTACTGAAATTGCTCTCCTACCGTGGTCATCCCGTAAGCTAACCTCCCGTACGCATTAGCCTTTCCTTGGCACCCCTCATGCGTTGTATCCATCACAATCATGCAGAGCGTGTATCACTTTGTCCCGGGCTGCTTTGCCATGACACCTTCAGCGGCTCATTTTCCCAAACTGTGCATGTGCCTCAGCCTACGTCTGGACCACTGCTCACCTTTACAGCTTCCGCTTTGTGTCAGGCCACTCCTTGCTGCATTGCATTCACAGTTGGGCCTGCACCATGATGCAGAGAGAGTCCTCTGTGGCCTGCCCGCTTGCGGCCGTGAGGAAAGCTAATAAGAGCTAGTGAGAGTGCGCCCTCCGTTCTTCTCGTTGTGCACGAGGTCTAAGGTTCCTTGATTGGTACCCACGTAACGCAGTCACGTGCTTTAGTTGGTATTGATATACATACCGATTTTGCCCCCAAATCCCCGTTTTGAGATGTATCTGTACCAAACTACTACCAACCCAATGACTATTCTCCCCCCGCCTCTCTCCCCGGACCCCGTTTTCCTTCCTCTTCCCCCTTGCTCTTCCCCCACCACCCCAGGTGGCGCGGTTGCTCTGGGCAAGTTTGATGCGCTGCACATCGGCCACCGCTCGCTGGCCTGCCGCGCGGCGCAGCTGGGGGACCCCTGGCTGCTCTCCTTCACGGGCATGGCCGAGGTGCTCGGGTGGGAGCCCAGGTACAGCAGGCGTTGCAGTAGAACAGGACATGTAGGCATCTGGGCAGGCACTCTTCACCTGATGGGTGCTCTCGTTCACGGGGATGGCTGCGGTGGGGTGGGAGCCCAGAAAGGGTTTCTACGGGTTTTGAGGTTGCTCTAGATTGATTGAGTTTGTTCTAGAATGTTCTAGTTTGTTGTAGGTTGTTGTAGGTTGTTGTAGGTTGTTCTAGGTGGTTCTAGGTGGTTCTAGGTTGTTGTAGGTTGTTGTAGGTTGTTCTAGGTTGTTCTAGGTTGTTCTAGTTTGTTCTAGGTTGTTCTAGGTTGTTCTAGGTTGTTCTAGGATGGTCTAGGCTAGCCACGCTCCTTTGTTCTGTCCTCCGTCACACATTGGCGTGAGAGGACCATGACGGAGAACCATAGCACCTCCTCACCATCATGTTTGCTCCTTGCCTCCTTCGCACTGCCCAAAGGCCATCCATCTGAACAGCACATAGATATAAAAGTTGACAACTTTCTTAAAAAACTGAAAAATTTCTTATGGATGAAACGTTGCCTCTTTGCTTCCTGTGCCCACCCCCCCGCTCCCCCCCCCCTTCCCCCCCCTGCCCAGGCTGCCCTTGGTGGCCCCCTGCGACCGCCCCCGCATCATGCAGCTGTGGGCGGGGCCGTGTGGCGGCACCGTGCCCCGCGAGTGCTCTCTCCCCTTTGCCACCGTGCGGGGTTTGACTCCCCAGCAGTTTGTGGAGACGCTCGCCTACGATCTCCATGTAAAGGGTGTTGTCGCAGGTACGGGAAGGCTTGCCGTGCCTCGCAGTGTAATTTGAAGGCGGTGTAATTTGAAGGTGGGATATCAGTAGATGCCATTATGCATTTTTGTGGGTTGCCATCCTCCTTTGCGTGCTATGTTTTTCGATCCTCAAGCTGAGCTGCGCTAGGCCTTCATGTGTGCTCATTTCCGTGCCGTCTGTAATCTTGCGGCTGCGTCAGTGTTTATTGCAAGGGTTTTTGGCACGCGTCAGCCCATATCAGTTAGGGGCAGGTACCAGGGGCCCCCTATAGGGCGGAATTACCCTCAAGGACCCCTAAGGAGCAGAATTACGTGGGAAGGGTAGTTAAATTGGGGCCAAGTGCATGGGACAGGGACAGGGTGACGACTGACGAGACGCTTCAAGGATGAAGGGGCAGGACAGGTATTACAAGATTGGATCTCGAACATGCTCCATTGTAAAGAAAACTGGCCTTATCAAGCTTTCAAAAACGTATTGAGAGATGACTTTCATTTCACAATGCTTAAATGCCACAGATTCCTGAACGGGCATTCTAATATAACTGTCAAGTGGATGTAACCAAAAAGCTTTATTGGTTACCCTAACTAAGGGCATGGCAAAATGAGCCTTTAAAAGTGCATGGTAAATGATTGGTACTTGATGCAGCACGCTCAAGCAATAGCTAGCACGTCCAGATGCGCATAAAACAAGACCTTTGCTACAAATAAGACAAACTGTCTAGCCCCCATCCTCCCGGGGCTTGTGCCTCTAGTTTCACAAGTGGTTGCCCTTTTCCTCTTGTTCCGCATCTCCAGCTCTTTGTCGCATGGGTTGCATCGACAAGATCGGGACTACTTGATCCTGCCCTGTCGGCGGTTTGTCTCATCAAATACGACGATGTCGCCACAGATTCAAAACTTCTTAACGGTCCGCCTCCTTTCGACGCCATGCCACACTCTTGTTGTGCGTAATCCTCGCTGACGATTCGAGAAACCAGGTGATGTAAGGCAAGAAAACGTTGCCTATACTTGCACATTTGCTGGCGGGGTTTGACCAATGAAATTTACTTCCTACCGCCTCAGCGGTACCTAAACCGATACAACGCCCCCCTTGCAAGAAAACGCTCCTAGACTTCTGTACAAGCAGCTGCTATCGAAAGGTATCTAACGTAAGTTTAGGTCATCTTGGCTTACATAGAAGGTAATCAAGGTATCCGCTCGTGACTGACGCTGCCATGGCCATCGCCACCTCGTGGACCTTGCTGCTGGCTGCACGACGGATACGTTTTGTCTCTCGTTAGTCGTTGGCAGGTTTTGGCATGCTTGTTCACAAATTTTGCATTCAGGTTCAATTACCGGTAATATTAATTAAAATATATTTTGTTGGATACTCTATAGTCGGTAAAGGTCTAGGCCCGGCACGGCGAATAGACATTGACGCGGCAAACCTGCACTAGGAATTGCCTGACGCCTGAGGACTTGGTGCGCGTTAGACGACTGACGGACGCCCGCAATTTACGCGTCAGTCGCAGGACGCGCAGCCTAAATTTACGCGTCAGACGGCTGACGCGCGGTGTAAATTTCCTGACGCGTCAGAGCCTGATGCCTGCCTCCCATCACTAGAGACACTGGGCTGCATGGTATATGTCAAGGGTAACGTGTGTCAGCATCCTGTCCATTCTCACGTCTCTGTCCAAGGCTGCATGGTATGTGTCAAGGGTAACGTGTGTCAGCATCCTGTCCACTCTCACGTCTCTGTCCAAGGCTGCATGGTATGTGTCAAGGGTAACGTGTGTCAGCATCCTGTCCACTCTCACGTCTCTGTCCAAGGCTGCATGGTATGTGTGAAGGGTAACGTGTGTCAGCATCCTGTCCATGCTCACATCTCTCGCTCTTTGATGAGCACGATGAATTTTCGCACTTATACGCGGTCCGCAAGGTGTAGTGCGGACAGGCTGGCGATCCGGAAAGCCAAGATAATGGCGTGATTGCTCATGGTACATAGTTGCTCATGATGCCAGCAATCATGCATGGGGCAAGGACGGTAGGCGCCCTATAGCTTTGCAAGGCAGCCGCCCAAGTGTTGTAGTGACCGGCATAGTGACCAAAGGGTCTAGTACAGTATATTACGGCCAGGCAAGGCAGGCCCCACCAAATCACGCGCTGGGTAGTACTTTTGTCTCTCGGGTGGCAGGCCCTCGATTGGGGGCCTTACGTTGCAGGCCTTTGATTGGGGGCCTGAAAGCGGCAGGCCTTTGTGGCGGCCTTGGTGGCTGGCCTGGATGGGGAAATGAGTATGATTTGTTTGGGAGGGGGTGCGGCTGTCTATAGCCCATAGTGGCCAATCGTGGCCCTTGGCGGCTTGTCCTTCCCGGCGTTGTACGAGCGAGCACTTAAGGTCTGTAGCATGGAATGGTGTTTGGGCGGTGAGTGCGGGTTTGCGGCGTCACGAGCATTCAATGGCATGTAGGTGGCGTGTAGGCCGCGAGAAGGTTGTGGCATCTCATGGCATGGATGGAGGTGGCGAGTGTGCTGTTGCCGCGTCGCCGTCGCATGTGGCCGAGCAGGGAGGAACTTTCGGTTCGGGTTCAAGGCCAAAGGGACGTCGACCGACCTGGAGCTGCTGGGTCAGAAGCACGGCCTGAAGGTCGGGATCGTGGACGTGCTGGCGCTGGCCATGTGTGAGATCAGCGGGGCCGAGGCGGAAGGTGAGCGCTTGAGGTAATGTGATGGGTGGCATGACAGTAGGATGGGTAGCACAGGCATGGGATAGATGTAGCCAGTTCTAAGGGTGGTTTTGCCTCGTGGAGCGGTGGCACGAGGGGGTTGTCCGATGGGCGCTGCCAGTAGCCATGCACAGCGCGTGCCGTAGAGGTGGAAAAAACGCGATCGGATGGCCATCAATGGTCGAACCCTTTGGATGCCCAGCAACACCTTTTGCATGAAACACGGGGCTTTCTCACAATGCCGTGTTTACTTACACGCACAAGTCCTTTGCTGTGCACATGGAATGGTACGTGCGTGCGTTCTGTGCTTGCCACCTGGCAGATTGCGAGCCGGGGACGCTCACGTGCTTCCCCGTGCAGGTGGGCGATGCCAGGGAGGTCTCCTCCACGCGGGTCCGGCGAGCTCTGCTGGAGGGTGATGTCCAACTGGTGGCCGAGCTGACGGACCGCCTCTACCGGTTGGTCGTGGACCTGCCCCCATCGGACATGATGGACCCAGGGGCTGCCGTTTTGGATCAAGGCCCGATGGCACGGCTCGTGCCCAAGGGCCCATCTCTCTTCTTTCCCAAGAAGTGCTTCTTAAATGAGCCGCCCGGCAGGGGCTGCTACACCGTGCTCGCGTCCAGGTTTGCAGAGGTGGGCACCGCGGCGATCGACATCACGAGCCATGGGCTCATGCATGGCATCGCGCATTCGGTCGGCGTGGGCAGCTCGCTCGATGGCTTCGTGGTCATGACCGAGGCGGGCTTGTTTGTGAGCTTGGACAACGGGATGCCTGTGATGGACGCGCTGCGGTTGAGAGAGGGCTCGCCGCAGGGGCTGACGCGGGTATGCTTGGACTTTGTGCAACTCTTTCCTGGGTCTAACTAGGGCACGGGCCCAACCATGGTACATTCTTTCTGTGCGCGTGGCACACGCGCACGACTGTATACTATTTTTTTGAGTTCTGCGCCTCCCTGGCTCATGAACACGGCAGCCAAGGCAGAGCTGACTGGCCTATGGGAAGCCATTGATCAAATTGTCTTGCTCTCTGTGATTGCAGTGATCTGAGTAGTCATTACAATTAGCCATGCAATAAAACACTGTGGATATGCTTTGGCCCAGGCTTTTTTGTAGCAATGAGCAGCCTTTGTATGAAATTCATCGGGGTTGATGCTCCGTGACTCCCCAACGGGAGTACGAGTTTAATTAATGAATGAATTAATTAATTAATTTGTATGAAAGCCGTACATACGAGCATACATCACCATTATTGTTATATGTGCGCTATGCCAGGATTTTTGCCTTTGCACCGTGTGTCTGCACAGTTTTCTTGGACGTTTGGAAACATGGCATGGCTCACATAATGACGTACTGTCTAGCTAGACCTTTTCGTTGGTTTTCCATAATTGCGTGCATGTAAGTCCTCGTTAATGGTGGGAGAGCGATCGCAGCAGTGGTGCTCACCACTAGACACTCCCGGCCAGTTAGGCTCGAAATTTCTACACATGCCCTGATCGTTACGCAAGATGTTTCTGGCCCCCCCGCCTAGGTCATGTAGGTCTGGTCGCTCTTAGCTAGCGTTAGCATGGTTAGCATGCAAGGCATAATGTCAACGAACAAGGCTAGCTAGCTGCACATTTTCATACCAGATCCATTGATCATATCTGGAACCCGCCATGCAACGGGAGCTACACGAGTTTAATCTAGTAAATTAATTCATTAATACATGGAACAAACCCCCTGGAGTGGGGAAGCAGCGTGTTTGCAAACGTGGGAAGCATGCTAGACAAGTCCCTACGCAGCCTGTCTAATCTCGTCCGAAATGTGAGGCATTAACTAATTTTAAAATTAGGAACATAACTCCGTTGGGAGTATATGTAGCACATATCCCAGAGAAGGGGCATGTGACCCTACAATACATTCTAAGCTACTTCCTGCAAGGGTGGGAATGTAAACAACACTTGCTCTAGGTGCGCTAGGGCACCTGCACCACCCAGAGTCTCGGGCAACACCCAGCTAAGGGGAGCCCGTCATAGGTGGGGAAGATCAGCATAGCTATACAAGGGCTAGAGCGTGGCATCTCAGCAGAGAGCAGCTCTCTGCATGGGCACAGCATAACTAAATAAAGCTAGGCATCATCTGGAGTGTGGCACATCATAAGCACACATGTACATGGCTAAATGGGACTCCTGAGTCAGCTGGTATAGAGCCTGTAGGAGGCTTACATGTACATGGCCACGGGCTATCTATCTATTCGATCTGCACTACTGCTGCTGTATTCGATCCCCTAAGCTGGGGCGTCTGGAGTCGTTGGGGCCGCGGGGGTCGCATGCGCCAGGGCTTGTGGCCGACGTAGATGGCCGCCCCCTTCCAGTACACCGGCTGCCCCGCCTTGGTCTGCCGGAGCTGGAGGTAGGTCGGCCATAGCTCCCGTCGCCGGTGTTGCTGCGCCAGGGTCAAGTCGTCGTCAAGGGTGAAGTGAATCTTCTCGAGCCGCTTGCGGCGTCTGAGAAAAGAAATCTTGTCCGCCGGGTTCTTAAAGGTGAGAAGGATCGAGCGGGGGCGCCCCTGCCTTACCCCGCGCGCGGGGAAGGCGGTGGGCGACCAGCTCGATCTCACCAGTAAGGCCCATGCGACTAAGAATTTCTCTCTCAAACGCACGTGCAAGCTTCTCGGAATTCTCACCTTCCTCCATGTCGAAGTTCTTGACTATGACGTTGAGGCTGCGCTTGGCGAGCTCGGCCTCCTCGCGGAGGTCGAGCGTCTGCTGCTGGAGCGCTGTGCTGCGACGGCGGAGGTGGTGGAGGTGGCGTGCATGCTGCTTGTCCGCCCAGGTCGGGATGGGAGGAGCATCGCCGGCCAGGCCAGCCGGGGCTGGCTCATGGCGGCAATGTCCTTCACCGCCTGGGCGGTGAGGCCTGCGGTGTTTTGCATGCACGACCTCAATGGCGATTGCATTGTCCTTAAGGCGCTAGCAGCCTGGTAAATGTCGCGGAGCTGGTCGGTGATGGAGTCGGTGGAGGGGGGGGGGGGGGGGGGGCGGGGTGGAGGCGAGGAGGGTGGCGGTGGCGGTGGCGGTGGCGACCGTGCATGGCGGTGGGGATGGTGGGGAGCTCAGCAGCCAGCTTACGACCCAAAGCTTGCATTTCGCAAGCGAGGGGCGTCACGTGCTGTGCGAGATGGGTGAGGATCGAGGGTGAATTCAGTCAAGGGGACGGGATGCCCGAGAGGTCCACGGAACAGCGCTGAAGGATGAAAAAGAGGGCGGCAAGCTGAAGGCGCGGTTGCGACCAGCCAGACAGGTCAGCTGCGCGGAGCTGAAACTGGCCGTCAGACTGGCTGCGGAAGCATTCATTTGTGGCGAACGTGGTCACGTGGAGGCGCTGGCACAGGTCAAGAAGGGACGCATGTATACGACCCATAAGACAGGAGCTCCAGGATCCGGATGTGTGGCCTGTCGAAATAGCCGGGTCTGTTGACGTCGAAGGTGGAAAACAACTCATCAACGTCAAAGTCGTACTCAGACCAGCTAGGTTCGGTTGGGCGGCTGTGTTTGGGCTCGGGCGAGGCTGAGGGCGAGGCACTGATGCAGGAAGCCCGGGAGGGGGCTGGGCGATCACCAGTGCGCGACTAGTGTCACCGCTAGCTGCGCCTGCGGGGCCTGAGGGCGAAGCTGCATGCAGCCGGAGCTGCAGACGTTTTTTCACTGCCGAGCGCAGCCGCCAGGCTGCGTTGCGTGACTTGCGTCGAGGCGCGTTTGTTCGCCATATATTGCGTTTACAATAGCGTCGGAAAATTATATCAGCATGTGCGTCTTAGAAAGACGAAGCGATTGTGATATTCACGTCTAAATTCGGTGCTCAAACGTGAAATTAAGTTATGAGCTCCGCCGTCAGCCATGGCTACCTCGTGGCTCGTGGCTCGTACATGCATTACATTGCGAGGCGTGGCTCGTACATTGCGAGGCATACCCTGGTACAAAGATTCTAAAGACCTATGTGCATCCATCGCGGCACAACTCAAGCAACAAGCCCTCGACCTTCGCGAGGAGACCGACATCACCCAGCACAGCCACAATGTCATCGTCAAGCACTTCGACCAGCCGGCAGGTGAGACCTCGACGAGCCTTCTCACGGCATTTAAGCGCGACATTCTTGCCCCCATGCAACTACTAAGCTCACTGGTGAGCTGCGGATGTCGGCTGTCCGCCTCCCCCGCGCGCGGGGTAAGGCTGGCCCGGCACAGTTGTAAAGCATGACAAATGATGCTGGGCAGGGCTCGCGGAAAAATACTGTCGTAACGAGACATTGAAATAAATGTATGCATGATTCAATCCCGGTTTTCTGTTATGCAATATATCAGTTTGCCGCCCGTGATGTTGATTACCTGGATGCGGACAATGAATCCGGCGCGACTCATGTCGCTGGCCAAAATGGTTGCCATAATGGTTGCAGTCTTGCCACGGGCTGTTTAAGGTCTGAAGATCGACTGCAACCATTATGGCAACCATTTTGGCCAGCGACATGAGTCGCGCCGCCGGATTCATTGTCCGCATCCAGGTAATCAACATCACGTGCGGCAAACTCAGTGATATATTGCATAACAGAAAACCGGGATTGAATCATGCATACATTTATTTCAATGTGTCGTTCCGACAGTATTTTTCCGAGCCCTGCCCAGCATCATTTGTAATGCTTTACAACTGGCAACCGCGTGCTCCTCACCTTTAAGTACATGGCGGACATGCTGGCGTTCCTTCAAATATGCCGCAAGAAGCTCTCGGAGACTCGCTTCACGCTGGACGACGACTTGACCCTGGCCCAGCAACAGCGGCGACGCGCGAGCTATGGCCGACCTACCTTCAGCTCGACCGGCCGTGCGCAGAGCGCAGGGGCCGCCGGAAGCCGGTATACTGGAGGGGGGTGGTCATCCACGTTGACCACAACTTAGCCCTGGCAGGCACCTCCTGCCACCTCAGACTAGGGAATATATACCAGTCGTGTAGATTAGTCAGGCTTATAGCCTAGCATGTGGCCCACGCGCATGTGCGCCCATAATGGCCCCCATGGATGATGCCTTCAGGATTTAGCCACGCCATGCCTATATAGAACAGGTAGTGAGCCACGAGCCACGAGCCACGAGGTAGCCATGGCTGTCGGAGCTCATAACTTTCACGTTTGAGCACCGAATTCAGCTGTGAATATCACAATCGCTTCGTCTTTCTTAATTAGACGCACATCGGCTGATATAATTTTCCGAAGCTATAACGCACTATACGATGAGCAAACGCCTCTCGACGCAACGCAGCCTGGCGGCTGCGCTCAGCAATGAAAATACGTCTGCAGCCCCGGCTGCAGCTTCGCCAACCGGCCCAGAAGGCAGCGGCGCCACTAGCCAAGCTCTAGTGGTCGCCCAGCCCCCTGCATGCTGAGCCCGCCTCGCCCGCAGCCGGTCGCCTGAACCCAAGCGCAGTCGCTCTGCCGAGCCGAGTTGGGTAGCGGCCGACTTTGTCGCCGCAGCCAGCCAGCCCAGCTTCCTTGACACGCTTACCACGGAACGCATCCTGGTCTGCGTGTTTCATGGAACGCACGCCTCGCTTCTTGCACTATGCAAGCAGCTCTTCAACCAAGGTCGCCTCTTTGACCCTCGCTGGATTCGTATCTCCTGTTTCGACACCATTCCCAGCCTCCACCGCCCCTACCTCCAGCAAGTCGCTCTCTTTTCCCTCCTTGGACGCTCCATCGGGGAGCTTTGGCCCCCCAAGCCTCTCACCACCACCTTAACCGAATCCTCCCTCCGCTCACTCCTTAAGGAGGTCCTCGAGGAGCACGTGGACCCCATTGCTGCAGATGTGGCGGCCATTGGCGGCACGCTGACTGCCGAGCTTCCCCTCCTTTCCACCGCCACCTCCAGCATCTCCACCGCCACTTCCACCCTCCTCGCCTCCTCCACCGCCACCACCTCCACCTCCGACGCCATCACCGCCCAGCTCCGTGACATCGACCATCGCTATATCGCTATCGACAACGCCATCGCTATCGAGGTTCTGCAGAACACGGCAGGCCTCACCGCCCAGGCGGTGAAGGACATTGCCGCCAAGCCAGCCCCGGCTGGCCTGCATGGCCGGCGATGCTCCTCCCATCACCACCTGGGCGGACATGCTTAAGCAACATACCACCTCCACCACCTCCGCCGTCGCAGCCCAGCTCCAACGGCAGACGCTTGACCTCCGCGAGGAGGCCGAGCTCTCAGCTCGCCCAACGCAGCCTCAACGTCATTGTCAAGAACTTCACCATGGAGGAAGGTGAGACTTCCGAGAAGCTTTCGCGTGCGTTTGAGCGAGAAATCCTTGGTCGCATGGGCCTTATATCGGTGAGATCGCGCTGGCCGCCCACCGCCTTCCCCGCGCGCGGGGTAAGGCAGGGCCGCCCCCGCTCCTTCTCACCTTTAAGAACCCGGCGGACAAGATTTCTTTTCTCAGACGCCGCAAGCGGCTCGAGAAGACTCTCTTCACCCTTGATGACGACCTGACCCTGGCGCAGCAACAACGGCGACGGGAGCTATGGCCGACCTACCTCCAGCTCCGGCAGACCAAGGCGGGCCAGCCGGTGTACTGGAAGGGGGCGGCCATCTACGTCGGCCACAAGCCCTGGCAGGCGGCCCCCCCTCCCCCCCGCGGCCCCAGCGACTCCAGACGCCCCAGCTTAGGGGAATACAGCAGTAGTAGTGCAGAATAGATAGACCGTGGCCATGTACATGTACGCCTCCTAGAGGCACTATATCCTAGCTAAGCCACGCGCTTTCCTTAATCATGTACATGTGTGCCTATGATGAGCCACACCCCAGATGATGCCTAGCTTTATTTAGTTATGTTGTGCCCATGCAGGGAGTAACTCTCTGCTGAGACGCCATGCCCTAGCTTCTTTGTATAGCTATGCTGATCTTCCCCCCCCATGACAGGCTCCCCCTTCGCTGGGCATAGCTTGAAGATCATGGGGATGCAAGTGCCCTGCATGGTGCACCTAGAGCAAGGGTCCTTTACATCCCCACCCTTGCAGGAAGTAGCTTAGGATGTATGATAGGCCATATGCCCCCCTCTCAAGGGCTGTGTGCTACATATACTCCCAACGGAGTTATGTTACAATTCAATTCAATTCAATTCATGCCTATATATATGGGACCTCCCATGGATGTTGCATTAAGAATTTAGCCATCATGCTATGCCTATATGCGTCGGATAGCATTTCAGTAGGACACCTTGCTCGCACCAGCCAGGTCGACACCGCCCTTGGCCTGTCAGGCCCCCAGCGGCTTGGCCAGCCAGGGCGGCACATTCTGACCTGGCCTGGCCCCAAGGGCATTCCCAAAAGGGTAGGGAAACATATCACGAACTACGTCCAGATGTTGCTGGATGACCTACTGGCTGGTCCCAGGCTCCCAGCCCAGTTTGAATACCGCATCCACTCTCTCTCCCTTCTTTGGACTGCCATGCATGCAGAACAAGACGCGGTGGCAGAAGATTGTCAAGGCTCATGTGCACGCCCGACCCTGTGGGCAGGCCACCTCCCCCCAAGAGTAGGAGGCGTTTTGATGAGTAGGGTAGTTATAGGATTTTTATAGACTAGATAGATTAGCGTTAGGATAGTCCGATTGCCGTAGTGGCTGAAATCAAATTGCGAATAAATAATTTTTCGAGGTTTTTTTTGACTGTTTTTGACACTTTACGGGGAAAGTTCAGCTAGGGTTAGGTCAACTTCGAGCCCGGGAGCTTGTTTAATTATATTAGGGCACCGGCCTAGTTCAGTGTCTGACTTGGATTCTAACCTATCAAGTACATTAATTACCCCCCAAGCGTAGTTCCTATCTGACAATTAAGTGATCGAGTACCAGTATGACATAAGGCCCTAATCAGCGCTAACAGGGCCCCTAATTGAACGCGTTCTCAATCTGGCGCGACGCGGCGCGGCGCGGCAAGCGCGGCGCTCCACTTCATCTAGCTGCGCCGCGGCCTGCAGCCAGAAACAGGTGTAGCGCCTCCCTGTTTTCATACTTTACGGGGTAAATTGAAGTATTATTTTAGCACTTTTCGGGGGGTCATTCGAAAATATTTATACGCAATTTGATTTCAGCCACTACGGTACGCGGCTCTCTCCACTCCACCACCCATCAAGGAATATGTGCTACATGATCTCCCAACGGAGGCATGTTATGATTTAATTTAATTTAATGCCTATGCAGATCGAGAGACGCTCTCTGTTGAGAAGCCATGCCCTAGCCCTTGTATAGCCATGATGATCTTAATTCCCCCACATGACACCGGCTCCCCCTTAGCTGGGCATAGCTTGATAGATCATGGGGGTGCAGGTGCCCTGGCGCACCTAGAGCAAGGGTAGCTTACATTCCCACCCCTGCAGGAAGTAGCTTAGAATGTATTAATTTAAGCCGTATGCCCCTTCTCAGGGATATGTGCTACATGTACTCCCAACAGAGTTATGTTCCTAATTAATGTGTGCGTGGAAAACCCTACGTTCAGGGCCTGGCGGAGCATCCTGATTACCGTACGTGCCGTTCAACCGTGTGGCCAGAATGCATGCATGAATGAATGAATGAATGAATGAATGAATGAATGAATGAATGAATGAATGAATGAATGAATGAATGAATGAATGAATGAATGAATGAATGAATGAATGAATGAATGAATGAATGAATGAATGAAGGAAGGAAGGAAGGAAGGAAGGAAGGAAGGAAGGAAGGAAGGAAGGAAGGAAGGAAGGAAGGAAGGAAGGAAGGAAGGAAGGAAGGAAGGAAGGAAGGAAGGAAGGAAGGAAGGAAGGAAGGAAGGAAGGAAGGAAGGAAGGAAGGAAGGAAGGAAGGAAGGAAGGAAGGAAGGAAGGAAGGAAGGAACGAAGGAAGGAACGAACGAACGAACGAACGAACGAACGAACGAACGAACGAACGAACGAACGAACGAACGAACGAACGAACGAACGAACGAACGAACGAACGAACGAACGAACGAACGAACGAACGAACGAACGAACGAACGAACGAACGAACGAACGAACGAACGAACGAACGAACGAACGAACGAACGAACGAACGAACGAACGAACGAACGAACGAACGAACGAACGAACGAACGAACGAACGAACGAACGAACGAACGAACGAACGAACGAACGAACGAACGAACGAACGAACGAACGAACGAACGAACGAACGAACGAACGAACGAACGAACGAACGAACGAACGAACGAACGAACGAACGAACGAACGAACGAACGAACGAACGAACGAACGAACGAACGAACGAACGAACGAACGAACGAACGAACGAACGAACGAACGAACGAACGAACGAACGAACGAACGAACGAACGAACGAACGAACGAACGAACGAACGAACGAACGAACGAACGAACGAACGAACGAACGAACGAACGAACGAACGAACGAACGAACGAACGAACGAACGAACGAACGAACGAACGAACGAACGAACGAACGAACGAACGAACGAACGAACGAACGAACGAACGAACGAACGAACGAACGAACGAACGAACGAACGAACGAACGAACGAACGAACGAACGAACGAACGAACGAACGAACGAACGAACGAACGAACGAACGAACGAACGAACGAACGAACGAACGAACGAACGAACGAACGAACGAACGAACGAACGAACGAACGAACGAACGAACGAACGAACGAACGAACGAACGAACGAACGAACGAACGAACGAACGAACGAACGAACGAACGAACGAACGAACGAACGAACGAACGAACGAACGAACGAACGAACGAACGAACGAACGAACGAACGAACGAACGAACGAACGAACGAACGAACGAACGAACGAACGAACGAACGAACGAACGAACGAACGAACGAACGAACGAACGAACGAACGAACGAACGAACGAACGAACGAACGAACGAACGAACGAACGAACGAACGAACGAACGAACGAACGAACGAACGAACGAACGAACGAACGAACGAACGAACGAACGAACGAACGAACGAACGAACGAACGAACGAACGAACGAACGAACGAACGAACGAACGAACGAACGAACGAACGAACGAACGAACGAACGAACGAACGAACGAACGAACGAACGAACGAACGAACGAACGAACGAACGAACGAACGAACGAACGAACGAACGAACGAACGAACGAACGAACGAACGAACGAACGAACGAACGAACGAACGAACGAACGAACGAACGAACGAACGAACGAACGAAACGAACGAACGAACGAACGAACGAACGAACGAACGAACGAACGAACGAACGAACGAACGAACGAACGAACGAACGAACGAACGAACGAACGAACGAACGAACGAACGAACGAACGAACGAACGAACGAACGAACGAACGAACGAACGAACGAACGAACGAACGAACGAACGAACGAACGAACGAACGAACGAACGAACGAACGAACGAACGAACGAACGAACGAACGAACGAACGAACGAACGAACGAACGAACGAACGAACGAACGAACGAACGAACGAACGAACGAACGAACGAACGAACGAACGAACGAACGAACGAACGAACGAACGAACGAACGAACGAACGAACGAACGAACGAACGAACGAACGAACGAACGAACGAACGAACGAACGAACGAACGAACGAACGAACGAACGAACGAACGAACGAACGAACGAACGAACGAACGAACGAACGAACGAACGAACGAACGAACGAACGAACGAACGAACGAACGAACGAACGAACGAACGAACGAACGAACGAACGAACGAACGAACGAACGAACGAACGAACGAACGAACGAACGAACGAACGAACGAACGAACGAACGAACGAACGAACGAACGAACGAACGAACGAACGAACGAACGAACGAACGAACGAACGAACGAACGAACGAACGAACGAACGAACGAACGAACGAACGAACGAACGAACGAACGAACGAACGAACGAACGACGACGACGAACGAACGACGAACGACGACGAACGAACGAACGAACGAACGAACGAACGAACGAACGAACGAACGAACGAACGAACGAACGAACGAACGAACGAACGAACGAACGAACGAACGAACGAACGAACGAACGAACGAACGAACGAACGAACGAACGAACGAACGAACGAACGAACGAACGAACGAACGAACGAACGAACGAACGAACGAACGAACGAACGAACGAACGAACGAACGAACGAACGAACGAACGAACGAACGAACGAACGAACGAACGAACGAACGAACGAACGAACGAACG
The DNA here is from genome assembly GCA_009746045.1 of Mesostigma viride. Lineage (NCBI taxonomy): Eukaryota > Viridiplantae > Streptophyta > Mesostigmatophyceae > Mesostigmatales > Mesostigmataceae > Mesostigma > Mesostigma viride. Next base: position 6,717,271 of record RPFO01000156.1, read on the forward strand.
AACGAACGAACGAACGAACGAACGAACGAACGAACGAACGAACGAACGAACGAACGAACGAACGAACGAACGAACGAACGAACGAACGAACGAACGAACGAACGAACGAACGAACGAACGAACGAACGAACGAACGAACGAACGACGACGACGAACGAACGAACGAACGAACGAACGAACGAACGAACGAACGAACGAACGAACGAACGAACGAACGAACGAACGAACGAACGAACGAACGAACGAACGAACGAACGAACGAACGAACGAACGAACGAACGAACGAACGAACGAACGAACGAACGAACGAACGAACGAACGAACGAACGAACGAACGAACGAACGAACGAACGAACGAACGAACGAACGAACGAACGAACGAACGAACGAACGAACGAACGAACGAACGAACGAACGAACGAACGAACGAACGAACGAACGAACGAACGAACGAACGAACGAACGAACGAACGAACGAACGAACGAACGAACGAACAGGCGGGCGGGCGGCGGGCGGGCGGGCGGGCGGGCGGGCGGGCGGGCGGGCGGGCGGGCGGGCGGGCGGGCGGGCGGCGGGCGGGCGGGCGGGCGGGCGGGCGGGCGGGCGGGCCGGCGGGCGGGCCGGCGGGCGGGCGGGCGGGCGGGCGGGCGGGCGGGCGGGCGGGCGGGCGGGCGGGCGGGCGGGCGGGCGGGCGGGCGGGCGGGCGGGCGGGCGGGCGGGCGGGCGGGCGGGCGGGCGGGCGGGCGGGCGGGCGGGCGGGCGGGCGGGCGGGCGGGCGGGCGGGCGGCGGGCGGGCGGGCGGGCGGGCGGGCGGGCGGGCGGGCGGGCGGGCGGGCGGGCGGCGGGCGGGGGGCGGGCGGGCGGGCGGGCGGGCGGGCGGGCGGGCGGGCGGGCGGGCGGGCGGGCGGGCGGGCGGGCGGGCGAAGGGGGCGGGCGGCGGGCGGGCGGCGGGCGGGCAGGCGGGCGGGCGGGCGGGCGGGCGGGCGGGCGGGCGGGCGGGCGGGCGGGCGGGCGGGCGGGCGGGCGGCGGGCGGGCGGGCGGGCGGGCGGGCGGGGGGGCGGACGGACGGGCGGGCGGGCGGCGGGCGGGCGGGCGGGCGGGCGGGCGGGCGGGCGGGCGGGCGGGCGGGCGGGCGGGCGGGCGGGCGGGCGGGCGGGCGGGCGGGCGGGCGGGCGGGCGGGCGGGCGGGCGGGCGGGCGGGCGGGCGGGCGGGCGGGCGGGCGGGCGGGCGGGCGGGCGGGCGGGCGGGCGGGCGGGCGGGCGGGCGGGCGGGCGGGCGGCGGGCGGGCGGGCGGGCGGGCGGGCGGGCGGGCGGGCGGGCGGGCGGGCGGGCGGGCGGGCGGCGGGCGGGCGGGCGGGCGGGCGGGCGGGCGGCGGGCGGGCGGGCGGGCGGGCGGGCGGGCGGGCGGGCGGGCGGGCGGGCGGGCGGGCGGGCGGGCGGGCGGGCGGGCGGCGCGGGCGGGCGGGCGGGCGGGGGGCGGGCGGGCGGGCGGGCGGGCGGGCGGGCGGGCGGGCGGGCGGGCGGGCGGGCGGGCGGGCGGGCGGGCGAAGGGGGCGGGCGGGCGGGCGGGCGGGCGGGCGGGCAGGCGGGCGGGCGGCGGGCGGGCGGGCGGGCGGGCGGGCGGCGGGCGGGCGGGCGGGCGGGCGGGCGGGCGGGCGGGCGGGCGGGCGGGGGGGGGAACGAACGAACGAACGAACGAACGAACGAACGAACGAACGAACGAACGAACGAACGAACGAACGAACGAACGAACGAACGAACGAACGAACGAAACGAACGAACGAACGAACGAACGAACGAACGAACGAACGAACGAACGAACGAACGAACGAACGAACGAACGAACGAACGAACGAACGAACGAACGAACGAACGAACGAACGAACGAACGAACGAACGAACGAACGAACGAACGAACGAACGAACGAACGAACGAACGAACGAACGAACGAACGAACGAACGAACGAACGAACGAACGAACGAACGAACGAACGAACGAACGAACGAACGAACGAACGAGCGAGCGAGCGAGCGAAGGAACGAAGGAACGAACGAACGAACGAACGAACGAACGAACGAACGAACGAACGAACGAACGAACGAACGAACGAACGAACGAACGAACGAACGAACGAACGAACGAACGAACGAACGAACGAACGAACGAACGAACGAACGAACGAACGAACGAACGAACGAACGAACGAACGAACGAACGAACGAACGAACGAACGAACGAACGAACGAACGAACGAGCGAGCGAGCGAGCGAAGGAACGAAGGAACGAACGAACGAACGAACGAACGAACGAACGAACGAACGAACGAACGAACGAACGAACGAACGAACGAACGAACGAACGAACGAACGAACGAACGAACGAACGAACGAACGAACGAACGAACGAACGAACGAACGAACGAACGAACGAACGAACGAACGAACGAACGAACGAACGAACGAACGAACGAACGAACGAACGAACGAACGAACGAACGACGAACGAACGAACGAACGAACGAACGAACGAACGAACGAACGAACGAACGAACGAACGAACGAACGAACGAACGAACGAACGGCGGGCGGGCGGGCGGCGGGCGGGCGGGCGGCGGGCGGCGGGCGGGCGGGGGGAACGAACGAACGAACGAACGAACGAACGAACGAACGAACGAACGAACGAACGAACGAACGAACGAAACGAACGAACGAACGAACGAACGAACGAACGAACGAACGAACGAACGAACGAACGAACGAACGAACGAACGAACGAACGAACGAACGAACGAACGAACGAACGAACGAACGAACGAACGAACGAACGAACGAACGAACGAACGAACGAACGAACGAACGAACGAACGAACGAACGAACGAACGAACGAACGAACGAACGAACGAACGAACGAACGAACGAACGAACGAACGAACGAACGAACGAACGAACGAACGAACGAACGAACGAACGAACGAACGAACGAACGAACGAACGAGCGAGCGAGCGACGAAGGAACGAAGGAACGAACGAACGAACGAACGAACGAACGAACGAACGAACGAACGAACGAACGAACGAACGAACGAACGAACGAACGAACGAACGAACGAACGAACGAACGAACGAACGAACGAACGAACGAACGAACGAACGAACGAACGAACGAACGAACGAACGAACGAACGAACGAACGAACGAACGAACGAACGAACGAACGAACGAACGAACGAACGAACGAACGAACGAACGAACGAACGAACGAACGAACGAACGAACGAACGAACGAACGAACGAACGAACGAACGAACGAACGAACAGGCGGGCGGGCGGGCGGGCGGGCGGGCGGGCGGGCGGGCGGGCGGCGGCGGGCGGGCGGGCGGGCGGGCGGGCGGGCGGGCGGGCGGGCGGGCGGGCGGGCGGGCGGGCGGGCGGCGGGCGGGCCGGCGGGCGGGCCGGCGGGCGGGCGGGCGGGCGGCGGGCGGGCGGGCGGGCGGCGGGCGGGCGGGCGGGCGGGCGGGCGGGCGGGCGGCGGGCGGGCGGGCGGGCGGGCGGGCGGGCGGGCGCGGGCGGGCGGGCGGGCGGGCGGCGGGCGGGCGGGCGGGCGGGCGGCGGGCGGGCGGGCGGGCGGGCGGGCGGGCGGGCGGGCGGCGGGCGGCGGGCGGGCGGGCGGGCGGGGGGCGGGCGGGCGGGCGGGCGGGCGGGCGGCGGGCGGGCGGGCGGGCGGGCGGGCGGGCGGGCGGGCGGGCGAAGGGGGCGGGCGGGCGGGCGGGCGGGCGGGCGGGCAGGCGGGCGGGCGGGCGGGCGGGCGGGCGGGCGGGCGGGCGGGCGGGCGGGCGGGCGGGCGGGCGGCGGGCGGGCGGGCGGGCGGGCGGGCGGGCGGGGGGCGGACGGACGGGCGGGCGGGCGGGCGGGCGGGCGGGCGGGCGGGCGGGCGGGCGGGCGGGCGGGCGGGCGGGCGGGCGGGCGGGCGGCGGGCGGGCGGCGGGCGGGCGGGCGGGCGGGCGGGCGGGCGGGCGGGCGGCGGCGGGCGGGCGGGCGGGCGGCGGGCGGCGGGCGGGCGGGCGGGCGGGCGGGCGGGCGGGCGGGCGGGCGGGCGGGCGGGCGGGCGGGCGGGCGGGCGGGCGGGCGGGCGGGCGGGCGGGCGGGCGGGCGGGCGGGCGGGCGGGCGGGCGGGCGGCGGGCGGGCGGGCGGGCGGGGGCGGGCGGGCGGGCGGGCGGGCGGGCGGGCGGGCGGGCGGGCGGGCGGGCGGGCGGGGGGCGGGCGGGCGGGCGGGCGGGCGGCGGGCGGGCGGGCGGGCGGGCGGGCGGGGGCGGGCGGGCGGGCGGGCGGCGGGCGGGCGGGCGGGCGGGCGGCGGGCGGGCGGGCGGGCGGGCGGGCGGGCGGGCGGGCGGGCGGCGGGCGGGGGGCGGACGGACGGGCGGGCGGGCGGGCGGGCGGCGGGCGGGCGGGCGGGCGGGCGGGCGGGCGGGCGGGCGGGCGGGCGGGCGGCGGGCGGGCGGGCGGGCGGGCGGGCGGGCGGGCGGGCGGGCGGGCGGGCGGACGGACGGACGGACGGACGGACGGACGGACAGACGGACGGACGGACGGACGGACGGACGGACGGACGGACGGACGGACGGACGGACGGACGGACGGACGGACAGACGGACGGACGGACGGACGGACGGACGGACGGACGGACGGATGGATGGATGAATGGATGCGTGCAGCTTGCATGAACATATATGCGTATAGAGCTTTATGTAACATTCCGCTGCGTGCATGCTCCTGCCGCCCCCCCCCCCCCCCCCCCCCCCCTACCTATCATTGGGTTCTTCACACGGAGCTAGCTTTCAAATGGCGGGATGTGCATACTCAGTGAGTATAATGTCAGTGAGGATATAATTCTACAATGCCATTGTCCCTATAACCATACATGTAAAAAATCCACGCAGATAGCACGCTGAAGTTGAACATACTAATTACAGGGAAAAAAAAAATTATCGACCTACAGCACGCGAGCTACAAGGCGATTAAACTTGCCACTGGGACCAGGCCATGCCAACAGCTTGGCACGTGTACATGCATGTGTGCATGCAACCACGCATGTCCATTGCTAGATCTAGCCCTAAGCAAGCTAATCAAAGTAATGGACGACATCAGCACACTTACAGAAAGCCTCCCAGGAAGTTTCGCAACATGTACGGGTGCAAACACAAGCTCTACCTGCCACTATAAAGGCATCGGGCAACCCTCAAAAGAGGGCGTGCCCATATGAGGCATTGTATTCCTTTCATCCTATGGGTATCCACGAACAGATTACAACCCACCCAAGAAATCGTGTGCGGCTCTAGACAAATGCCCGCTCTACGTCCCACAAGTATGACCCCACCCATCTGGGGTCAGCTCGCTGCGGCATCAAACAAGGCAAAAAAAAGCACGGACGCACTGCCCGCTAGGCGATACCCGCGTGCACTATCTGGATCTCCACCACCGACATGCGCGCCCCCAACTCGCGGATCTCGTTCTGGAGGCCGGCAATCTCCCCCATGACCTCCTGCCGGATGCCGGCCGCCAGCCGCTGCAGCCCGCCCTCCATCCCCGACTCCAGCTCACCGCGCAGCCTCTGCATGTCGCTCATGTACTCTGCCTTCCAGCGCGCGCCTTGCTCAGCAAACTGTTGGTTCATGCGCTGAGAGAAATCGGCCTCGAAACGCTCCAGGTCGGACGAGGTCAGCACCTGGAGCCCTGCAATCGATGGGGAGGATCCGTACGGGACCGGCGGAACGGGCTGATAGCCGCCCCACCCACCCGCCTGCGGTCCCGCACGAGTGCTCACATTTTGCTCCATGCCACTGGAATAAGGGGCCCGTGCCGTGGTCGCCGAGCCATGGCTGCACCCACCCATCGCCTCATCATCGCCCCGTGACGTCGCAATGTGGTTACCACTGTCGGCCGTGTCCCTGTACCCAGCAGGCGCTGTGGTCCCGCTGGACGCGCCATCGCTGATGCTGACCAGCTGGGGGCCACCCCAGCTGCTGCCCCCTCCGTCGGAGGTTCCGTACGCGGGCACAGCAGCGTCGCTGCCATAGTTACGGCTGCCATAATTATCACGGGGGGCCGCGGATGCGCTATAATTATCTCGAGTTGCCACAGATACCGCGGCCGGGGCAGGCACGGGGGTGCCCCACCCCTGGCTGGGCGCGACCCCCCACCCAGATTCTGCTTCCACCCGGGGTGTCTTCGCGGTGGGGGCGACAGCAGAGACCCCCGAGTGGGGGTATCCCTCCATGGCCATGGGTGTGACATTCGCAAGCCGTTGGTTGCCCCTCGCGTTCTGCTGCACCCCGTAACCGCCCAGGGGGACCGCGATCCGACGCCTCCGGAAGAGAGCACATAGCGCATCCACGGATGCCTGGTCGAGCGTGTATCGGTAGTGCACGTGGCCGCCCCCGGTGCCCCCTTCGCGCGGGAGCACCCGGCTGAAGACCGACTCGTGCAACGGCTCGCACGCTTCCGCGTACTCAAACCGGACCTGGGCAGGGAACCGCGTGGGGCCCCGCCCACCGGTCCACCCATTGGGGTCAATGTTCATCGCCCCCCGCCCGACGGCGCGGAATACCCCGTAGAGGCTGCGCTCGCTTGTGTTGAGGAGGAAGAGGGTCATCCCCGGGTGGATTGCCTGCACGTAGCGCCAGCGGTTGGCGGGCGACCCAAACAGCCTCTTGGCCATGCACTCCTCATACGTCTGGCGCGCGCAGCTGAACACGATGCCGCGGATGTCCCCCGCCGGGCCGCTCGCCATGTCCGTGGGCGAGCTGGGATGTGGCTGGATAAGCTGGAGGTGCGGATAAGCTACAGATGCGGATAAGCTAGAACTGGGGGTAAGCTAGAACTGGGGATAAGCTACAGGTGCGGATAGGCTGCAGGTGCGGATAAGCTAGAACAGGGGATAATCTAGAACTCGGTCGTGAGGCAAGGCGATTGTCAGAGGATGGCCCCTATGAAAAGGGCAACCCCTACAGTTAGGGGCCTGGGTCCGCTCGGATTCTGGTGGACTTGAGAGATGCGGGGATGGGGGCTGTGTCAAGGAGAAGCAAGGGAACAGCGAGGGGGCTGGGATTCTTGACCCGTACAGCTACTCGTCAGGGTGTCCTCGGCTGGTTGCAATGGATGCGGCCATGGCCCGAAGGTGATCGGCAGTAACGCGGGAATTCCTGCGGGGATATGGGAAAGGGAAACGGATGGGGGAGGACATTAGAGAAATTGCATGCTTCTCGTTAGGTACAGGGAAAGGAAAGCTGGCCAGAGTGCCCCTGTGTACAGCCAGGCGGCCACGGACTGGTTTAGGAAGTCTCTGGAAACAATACATGGAAAACCCTCCTTAGCGACGGGAGGCAACAGACCTGGGGAGCAAACAGTCGGCTTAAGCAAGAATGCGGATACGGTCACTAGTCAACATAGCATGGACGCCTACTACAGACTGTTCTGACGACCAGATTGGGATAAACGAGGAGCGGCGCTTGTGACGTCGGTGTCAAGAGGGCCACGATGACCTTGCACAAAACCGCTGACTGCAAGAGTACTTTCTGGAATATCCCACTTAGTGTCCCAATGCCGGTGGAAATGTGTGAATTGTATGGCAGGTACTGATGCATTGCCTTTTGGAAGGCATGACTTACCAGTGTGCAAAAGTTAGATATGACTGGATCTCTCAGCTTAATTGCCGCCTTGAGATACCGACCACAGACAGGCAGCTGGGATTATTTACGTCGACATCTAGAAGCAGTGACCAACATGGGCACCTGTATGATTACAACATGCTAAATTATGCCAGACTGCTGCACACCCGTCAGTGCCGCAAAGGCCGTGGCCCTTCTCACTGGCAAAAAGCATCGTACGCTGCGCTGTTCACCTGGAAAGCCAAGGAGAATCCTAAGCAAATACCGTTTCCCAATCCCACATACTTGGCGTCACGCTAGCGCAAAAATGCGAGGGCAAAAATCGCAAGGCTGTCTTAGCGGAGAAATCTCCAGTGCGGAACTCGGCGAAAACTGCGACTGGAGCCTGACTGCCGAGTGCAGACGCATTGCCCCATAACCCATTTCCCGCCACCGTGTGGCCTGGGCGATGAACTGAAGTAATTTTTACCTGCTGCGTCCTGTACCGTTGTATGTACAGTAATTGTTGTTGTTGTTGTTGTTGAACTTGTTGTTGTTGTTGTGTGATGTACTGTATGAGCCACTGACTAGGTACAGACAGGCCTCGACTCTCGACTTGGGTCGTATAAGATTTTGGCAATATAATTTTTAAATTATTTCAGAATAGTATATTTTAAAATCTTTAGTTCAAATTAGTACAGTTTATTAGAGACATTCCCGCCTTAAGTTGGGTCCATGCCCGAAGTCTTGATCCGCCCGAAGACCTCGAACCGAACTTGAGGCGTGAATGAATGCACTGCCGCCGTGCCGCGACGACGCAACGGGGTGATGCCTTCACTGATGACTAAGGACTCAGGAGTCCCCGCCCTCTCTCTCTGAGTTCTGGGTCCTGAGAACTGAGCTGAGAACTGAGAACCCGGCCCGGCCCCGAACCCGCGCCGCGCCGCGCCGCGCCTAGCTGTCCGTGCACACTGACACACACACCCTCTCCGCGACCAAACACCTGTAGCAACCAAACACCAGTCCTTTTGCCCGTGTTGTTGTTGTTGAGGGCTTGGGGTCCACATGGGCAGCGTGCTGAGTTGTAACTTGTGACTTCAATCAGCCTCGAGTTCCACCGCGGCTTCGTACTTCGCGGTACGACACGTGTTTCTTGGCTGACACACACGGCGGCAAGTTGCTGGCTCTTGGGCTGAGGACGCCCCAGCTCCAGTTCCTCACCAGTCATTTGCACTGCATCTTGATCCTCAGATACCGGTGTCAGCTCCTGCTTCATTGTGGTACCGCATTTTCGCGACGATTTGAAAGTGGTTGCTGATTTACCGAGCACGAGCGTTACGTGAGTGTGCCAGAAGCACAAAAGCGTTCGCGGACCAGGAGGTCACGTTACCTTCTGGTTGCCTTTTGCAACACAGAACACTCACTGGGCCGCAGCCAGCCATCGAGCCTACGTTGGTAGTCGGACTGACTGAGCGCATTGCCAGCTTAATTTATTATTTAAAACAGTTCCCTGTGGCGTTCTCTGTCATCAAAGACCACTGTTGTGGTCTTGCGGCTAAATCCCCAGAATGGTACGCTGATTCCGATTGCCACTACTTCAGAAGTTTCTGGAAGACGATAATTGGTCGACTGGCCATGCGAGTCGGCGTTAAGATGTTGTTCCGCATTTTATGACCTCGATTCTCTTTTTTGGTTTTCCTTGTTGCCGTCTGTTCGTCTGCAGCAACCTTCGGGGTTGCTCCTGGCGGTAGCTGTTACTCCGCCTGTGGCGACTGCAGACACCGGGGCCCATGTACGACTGCATGCTCGGGCAAGGCACCATGGAATAACTTCAATGCAACCGGGCTGCACTAGTCGAGCGAACTTGCTGAGAAAAAAATGGACGGGAGAAGCTCCGAATAGGTGCGGCAATATGTAGGGCAGACGAACGCTGAGTGCATTTTGCACAGTGGCGTAGGGTGCACTAACGAAAATTATAAGAGACACCCTGAAGCCTGGATTGTTTAATGTTATTAAAACACAGTTGGCACGCCCTGCTTTCCGTTTGTTGCCGATAAAGTTAAAATGCAGCTTACAAAGTTTACACCTCCTTTTCCACGTCTTGTGTGTGTTTTATGGAAATTCGTTCGACAGCTCCCCACTACGGAATGCTGAACTCCTTCATCTGCGGCCGCTCTCCAGCTGCACTGTTCAACAGGTGAGGGTCGACCTTTTGATTATGTTAAATATTTTATTGCTAATGTTACAGGGAAGGCATCCACAACATATGGGGAACATCGTTGTAAAGGGACATTGCAAGGACAGCTGTTGCTTCTTACCTTATAAGAGATAAGTCACTGACATAAAGGTATGTTTGGAAACAGTGAGAAATTTTGCTGTCTCACAGTAGCATTCTTTCTCCTGTGGCGCGAATTCTGAGCCTTGTTTCATTGGCAATGAAGTGGATGTGCCCAATGTTCGAGGGTAGAGTCAGGACATGGGTACAGTCTTTTGGAGCTATCCAGATTTGTTGCAGAGCAGCCACAACCATGCTATTTCGAATGCTCACTTGGCTGGCCAAGCTGCCCCATCAGGAGCTAGCAAAGGAATGATCCCAACAAATGAATATGCGCAGCCTGTCCCTTTTCTTCTGAGATAGGTTTTTTAGTAGATTGCAGGAGCCTTGGTAGTGGGCGTGACGAACAATGTCACAAGCTCCTGGTTTGCTCCAGCTAGAAATCGGGTCTGCTGCAGTGTTGGAATGGCATTGGGAATGGCCGGACGATGCCTCATATGGCTTCAACTCGTGGGCAGTTGAGGCAGGTTGTGATGGTATGCCATAGATCCTATGCATTATAATCCTGCTCTGGATACATCATTTCAAATACATCGGCACGGAACAATCACGCACATGCACATGGTTGACCGGTTACCACCTTTCCACCACCCTTCAGATGGCATCGGGGGGCCGCCTCATCCGCGTAGGCCCCATCGCCGCACTTAGCCCCAACGGTGGTGACCCCCTGAACGGCGGCCAGGGGGGCCTGGCGGCGCCCCCCCCAGAGCTGACCCCCGAGCAGCAAATGGATCAGCTTAAAGCGGCACTCGCCGCCGCACAGGAGGAGGCCGCGGCGCTGCGGGATGAAGCAGAGGCGCGGCAGCGGGCGGAGGAGGCGGTGCGCGCCGAGCGCGACAGCATCAGCGAGGAGGTGGAGGAGCTGAAGCGCCAGCTGGCGGCGGCGCACAATGAGATCGTCAGTGTGGCGCTCACCGTGGAGCAGAGGGTGGGGCTGGCCAGGGAGCAGGAGGCGGAGGTATGGCCGCCAGGGAGGACTTGTTATACCTCTTCATGCATGTGGTTTGCCAGTTTTTGAGTCTCTAAAGCCGAATCAGCCGAAAGGTTGCCGAGTCATGCATGGTGGTCGCTTGGGAACCAGTTGCGTAGGGTCTCGTGATGGTTGTGCTCTTGTGGCAAAGGCACCCTGGTCACACAAAGTGTTAGCTTTCTGCATGTAGGCATGCCTGAGTGAAACCTCTGTTTGCTCTTTCTAAGTTGCGGGTAGTCACGTTTGTGGAAGGTAGGTGTGCTCTTTCTCTGCGTCACTTCCCTCCTCTTACTTACCGCACTCTCCCCCCCCCCCCCCCCCCCCCCCCCCCCACTATCACCGCTTTCTCCCAGTTTGCTTGCGGTTGGTTTTTCTTCTGTTGGTTTTCGTGGAAGTGGGAAGACCGTTTGGTGCATTGCGGTTTACTATGGAGCCAGTCACATGCACTAATTGCCACCGTGTAGCCCGCTTGTTACACACGCAGGTTGAGAAACACGCTGGTTTGCTGATCCCAAAGCATTTCAATTATCTCATCCCAAAATGGTCCTTCCTCCCCCCTCTCCCCCCCACCCCTGCCCCCCTCGTGCCCCTTTCTACTGCGCCCAACTCATTCTTTTTTTTTTTTACCCTATCGCCCACATCAACCCCACAATATGCTTCCCCATGCTCTCTGCACGTTTGTAAGTCCAAGTTTAGGAAAAGCTATCTCCACCGTGGCACGCAGCTTAAGGATTATTGGTGCCCTCCCCTTTCCTCTCTTACGTCCTTCCACTCTCCCCCTTCTCCCCCCCCCCCCCCCCCCTTCCCTTTTCGAAACCTCGCAGGAGATGCTGGAGCGCGCACACAAGCTCAAGAAGGACAGCATGGGTATGCGGCTGGATGTGGACGTGGAGCTGGACCGGCGCGTGATGGCGGCGATGGAGCGCGTGACGCAGGAGATGGAGGCGGAGGCCAAGGAGGCCATCGCGAGCGCTGAGGCTGCGATGGTCGCGGCCGAGGAGCGCGCGGCCCAGATCGAGGAGGCCTACAAGGCATACGTGCGGGAGCTGGACCGGTCGGTCATCGGGTCCAACCTGGCCATCAGCTTGGGGGAGAAGCTCGCGGCAGCCGAGCGGGACAAGGCGCAGCTCTCGAGCCAGCTGCGCAGGGCAATTGAGCAGGAAAAGCTGGCCAAGCAGGCGGCCGAGGTGAGGGGTGGGGGTGGGGGGTGCGGGGGAGGGGGGGGGGAGTCTCCTTGAGGGGGCGGGGGGGCGGGGGGGGGGGGGGGGATCAGACGTGCCTGAAAGAAGCTTTATAGGGGACCAGGAGGGGAAGAAACGTTGTAGGGGATTATGCACAGTTTCCAGGTTATTATCAAGTAGTTGGAACAGCCAAAGTGGTTTTTTAGAGTGCTGACTTGGAGAATGCGCTGCTCCAGGACAGTATGCCCCACCAAGCCCAACCTGATATTCGGTTCAGGTACCGAGATGGAGAATCAAGAGATACTCACCAGACATGGTTTTCCGTGGGTATCCAAGTGTTATAATTTAATTTAATAATTTAATCCAAGCTAGAACTGGCACTAAGCACAGAGACCCCTTATTAAGCCTCGAGTTTACCTGCAGACGTTTGTTGTGGACGCGCAACACCACACATGCCTATTGAAGACCTAACTAATGCCGGGTGTCTCTGTTGCTGAGGCTCCTATTCCTTGGATGTACTTGCACTTTTGGACCCTCCCCCGGTGGCATCAGGTGGCCACGAGCCAGCTGGCCAAGTTGGACGAGAACGCCAAGATCCAGCTCGCCAAGGCCGAGGAGGCCGCCGAGCTACGCATCGCGGTGCGTGAGGGGCTGCTGTTGGCCGATTGGGTTGTGCAGCGATCTGACAGACGCATGTTCCCTCTGTTTTCTTCCCTGGCCGGTTGTGCTCACATCGCAATACCATTCCGTGCTGCGTTGTTTGTGTTGCGCTCCCTGCCCAGCAGGCATGTTCTTCTAGATCTTCTTGTAGAATGCTTGACGTATAGCAGGAATTTTTTATGTGCAAACGGGCAGCATACATGACCCTCAAGCCCTAGTATTAAAATTTGACTTGCAACTTGTACCTCCTCATTTGAAGCAGTACTTTCACCATCTGGTGATAGCACCCTTCCTGCAAGCCATGCAGTTTTCTTCTCCTCACACTCAACTCCATGGTGTTTATCACATGCAATCGGTCTCCCGCCCCCTCTCATCCCTTGATGCCACTACCACCCATCCACCCTGGCAGGCGCTGAATGAGGCGCTGGAGGTGACCAAGCAGCGCGCGCAGACCAAGGTGCAGGAGGCGACGATGGAGCTGACCGCCGAGGCCAGCACTGCGCGCATGCTGGCGTCCAAGGCCAAGCAGGAGGCCAGCGTCAGGGTACGGATGGCAGCACGTGACAGGAGAAGCACACACATGGACAGCAGAAGCATTTCCAGATGGCTTTGTGACGGCGGTGGCATGCTTTGTGACCATGCATTCCTCTGCTTCGCGCACCCCCTGCCCTTCCCCCCCACAGCCCACGGGCTCCCCACCCCCACCCCGCACCCATGTCCGGTCCTCGGTCCCACAGGTTTCCCTCCCCCACCATCCCTCCCCATGACTGCGCTGTATCCTGATCCTCCCCATGGTAAAGCCCCAACCACACCGCCCACCACCCGCCCCTGATCTTCATTTCCCCCCCCCACCCGCCCGCCCCTATTCATAATTATCATTATTGCTATTGCTGCTGTCATTGTTATCGTCCCCCCCCGCAGTCGCTGGCGGCACAGCGTGAGGTGAGCGCGATGAAGTCGGTGCTTGCCTCCACTGACGCGGCGCTCAAAATGTGGCGCACGCGCGCGACGGTGGCCGAGGCGCTGCTGGAGGAGATGCGCGCGTACGAGAACGTGTGTGAGAACAATGCGACCGACGATGAGCCGGGCGCCAGCTCGGCCGAGGCGCAGGAGATGAAGCGGCTGCTCGACGACAAGTTCATGAAGCAGCGCGCGCTCAAGGTGGGCGGGTGTGCTTGTTTGCGAGTGCGTGGGTGTGAATATGAACGCATGCGCTGTTTTGGGCGGGGTGGGCCTGCTTGGGTATTGGTAGGTGTAGGGGGGACATGTGTGACCAAACGTCACGTGATTCGGTCTCCTCCTTGCTATGTCTCCTCGGCCGCCGCAGCTGGAGAACTCGCGGCTGCGCAAAGTGGTTGGCTCCGACAAGATGCTGCGCCAGCTCATCGCCGAGGGCCCGCGCGTGAAGCCTGGCAACGAGGTCGTGACCTCCTCCGAGTACGTGCCCCTGGAGATGCCCTCCCCCGACATGGTCCTTGACTTCTCCAAGTTCGAGAGCAAGGCACTGCCAGAGCTCGAGGTGGAGGCGGTCGTCCCCCTCAAGCAGCCCGAGACGGAGGTGCCTGCGGTGCCCACACCGCTGATCGTGCCGTCACCGCTAATCGTGCTCCCCGAGGGTGCACGCAAGCAGAAGGGGCGCACGGGCATCTCGCGCGAGGAGGTGAAGCGCCGCGGGGCCGGCCAGGGTACGTGCCGTTTGTGGCGGCATTCTTATCTAATGGACCTGTACTACCAGTCTTGTTACATTGTGGTGCTGCGGATGACATCGTGGGCAGACCATGCAATGGTCCTGTTTGCTAGTTGTGAGGCCAGATAATGGCAACGTATTTTCCTGTGGGTGGGTTAGATAAATACTCGGTTAGTGCATTGGAAGGCCAGAGGGCTTTCCTGTGAGAGGTTGGCTAGAAGCGGGCACTCTCCACAATTTCTGCTCGTGATTTTTCTTTTGCAGAGCAGCGGCAAAGCAACTGCCTACATCTTGATTGGCCATGATCGTAATCTTACATCATTTTCCCCAGGAATTTGAGTTTCCCCTCTTCCACGGCCTTGCCAATTCGTATCTTGCCTGGTTATTCGCTTTCTCATGCTTTGTTTTGCTTTGTCATGCTTTGCTTTGCTTTGCTTTGTTTTGCTTTGTCATGCTTTGCTTTGCTTTGCTTTGTTTTGCTTTATCGTGCTTTGTCATGCTTTGTTTTGCTTTGTCATGCGTTGCTGTGCTTTTCTTTCTTTTATCTTGGTTTGTCCAGACGCGGCAACGGGCACAGGCGAGGAGATTGTCTTCCAGGGCTTCCACTGGGACTCGTCCAAGTCCAAGTGGTACCGCGAGCTCATGGGCAAGGCGGCCGACATTGCAGAGATGGGCTTCACTTCGATCTGGCTGCCGCCGCCGACCGCCAGTGTGTCCAATGAAGGTACGGCAAATATTTCGATTGTGATAATAGAAAGATTCTTTATTCTTTTTATTATTATACCTAAAAATGAAGGTACAGCGACTATTGGAGTGGGCTCACTGCCTGTCATGCGGTTCTGTTGTGTTTCTGTATTCTTTTCGGATGCTTAAGTGTTCACTGGCGGGGGCCCTTGTTACAATGTGTGGAATCAACTGTTTGTTGACGTGTTACCCAGCACAACCGCCCCGGACCTCCACAATTAAGCCCCCAACCGTGTACACTTACTCCTGATATCCATAGCCAGCCATGAGATAGCCTCCATGAACGGCTATTGATGTGTGTGCCTGGCGCGCGGTTGGTGTTCCAGTTTCCAACGATCAAACTGCCCTTTAGCATTTCACGGCCTCCCGTTTCGTTCTAGCTTTGCCGTTTGCCGCGTGTCAAGAACTACCTCATCTGGCATATGAGCATTGTATTGCTGTCCTTGATAGCCTGTCGCTTTACTCCCCTCGGCTTTGTTCTGCTAGACTCCCCACCGCCACGAAGGTTGAAGTGCCCATGATTCCTACCATCACTTCTTTCCTGCTGCATTGCCTTGGGGCTACACGCCTCGTCTCGTCTCCTGGTCCAATTCGCAGGCTACATGCCCGTGGACTACCGCAACAATGAACCTGACCGGTTGTAATGATCCTCTATATACCCCTCGCGCACCCCCCAGGCTACATGCCCGTGGACTACTACAACCTCAACTCCAAGTACGGCACCGAGGAGGAGCTGCGATACTTGATCGAGGAGCTGCACAGCTTCGGCCTCACCGTGCTGGGTGATGTGGTGCTCAACCACCGCTGCGCCACGCAGCAGGTGAGGCAGAAGGCATGTAGCTCGGGAGCATCCCATTGCTCGTTCTAGGAGTATGGAATCCCCCCCCTTCCCCGAGGGGCTGCCTCCACAAAGCCTGCTTGTTGCATTTTTCCAAGCATCCTCACCCATCATCGCATTTTCGTGCATTCGCTGGCAATGACGGGCATTTTCGGGCATTTTCGGGCATTCATGGGCGTTTACGAGCATTTGTTGGCAGTTATTGGCATTTATGGGCATTTACGGGCGTTTACGAGCATTTACTGGCAGTTAGGGGCATTTACGAGCATTCACGGGCATTCACGGGCATATACGACATTGCCTCGCTGGATGCCCGCCCCGATGGGGTCATGTGCAGTCCTTGGGAAAGGGGTGTATGTATGTCGACGTGCGGCCTGGGAGGAATATGCCTGTGAGCTGCGTAGTCGCCCGCTTGGTAAAGGCCGGCTAGTTGACTTCTCCCCTTGATGGAGGACGGTTTGGTGGCTTGTGGCGCCGGACAGTGCAGCAGCGCATGCTGTTTGTGCAGTGTATGGTACAGGGCAGGCAGAGCCAGTGGGTGGCTATGCCAAATCGATGCACACGGTCATGCTTTGTCCTTGCTATTATCCTTGATTATTCCTTCCTCCTGACCCCCCGGCCCCTTCTTCCACATTTATCCCCCCCTCACCGCCACCCCCCGATGTTCTTTCTTTGTTTTTAGAAAAGGAACGAAGAAGTCACTGGGGTTGGAGCCACCTGCCATGTCTGTGGTTGCCATGTTTTTCTAGGAATTTGCTGCCTATGAGAATGGGTTCATACATGCCTACGGAACACCACGCCAACCATGCGGATTCCAGGCAGCCCTGGGGTGTTATGCCGTCGATCCGTTATAACGTAGATCACTCATGCTGCATGTTTGTATGTTTATAAATCATGTTGAGTCCTTTTCTAGTATAGGGTAAGGGCACCTCCTGGTGTCATGCGACCCCATGCCCCCTCACCCAGCCCATGTGCACGCTGCATGGTCGTCCTGGCTTGACATGGGTGCGTGCGTGCAGTCGTCTGACGGCACATGGAACATCTTCAAGACGGAGAAGTGCAACTGGGGGCCCAACGCGATTGTGCGCGATGACCCCAACTTCAGGGGTCAGGGCAACCACTCCTCCGGTACGTGTGTCGGATGTGTTCATGCTGCTGTACAGGTTGAGCTGAGGCTGTTTGCCCTATGCTTGCATTCCTCGCAGTCATGCTCGAGTACATTTTTTCCTGCACTTCTGTATCTTCACGCATGTGTGTGCTGAAAACTTGAATGGAGGAAAACCTGGTTCTGCATGGATGTGGCTTCCCATGTCGGCCTGCCTGTTGTCAGCAACACCAGGGCTGATGGTGGTTTTGATGTTGGTGCCGCTTCTGCCGGCCGCGGTTTTGATGTCGATACTGTGATGATTGATGCCGGCCGTTTGCATGAGCCCCTTCTGCTGTCGTGACCGCAAGAGGATGCCACTGCAGGTTGTTTCTGCGGGGTCGTGGTGGTTGGTGCCGCTGCTCACGGCCGCTGGCATGAAGACTGATGTCGTGGACTTGTCACGATGCCGCTGCTGCTGCCGGCTGCAGGTGACTTCTTCACAGCGGCGCCCAACATTGACCACAGCCAGCCGTTTGTGCAGAAGGACATCTGCGAGTGGCTGCGGTACCTGCGTGACGACATTGGATACGACGGCTGGCGCCTCGACTTTGTGCGGTGGGTCTCAAATAGGAGCCGGTGCCGGGGCGCTCGTAACAATATAATCGCAGGGTGGGGCGAAGGGAAGACAAAAGTTACACGCATGCCACAGTTATTGACCACGCTACGGTTGGTATCACGCATGAAGTAAAAGCACTTTGCTGCGGGCTATGGTGACGCATGCGAGCCACGGTCACTGTAAGAGCTGTGTTTAACTACTAGTGGAATAAAACTTACAGGAATACATCTTGTGCTGAAAACGATGGACAAGCTTGCGGTAGCATTTGCGGTTGCGAGCTTGCAGTAGTTCCATGTCCTGGCACGTTGCAGTAGCAGTACTACTTATCTATCCTAGAATATTACCTCGGACATCTGGCACACTGGGATGCACCTGGCTGGATGCACACGGCACTGTGCTTGCAGGCACGTGCCTGTTGGGCATGTGGGGTTGCTGAGCGGGACCTTAAGACTTACAGACAAACTTATATGAGTAATACAAAGAAACGTAGAGCAAGCAAGGCTGTTCGATTAAATATCTCGCAAACAACTATCAACACATCGACTGGCACCCAGCACCCTTTGCCTTAACCCTCTCTCAGCACGGCTTCACTGTGCCTCATCCATTCTATTACCTATCAATTCTATTGCTTATTTTTCCTCATGCATGGATGTTGCCCCGTGTGCGTGCTGTGCAGCGGCTTCTGGGGTGGCCACGTGAAGACGTACATCGAGTCCTCTTCCCCCGTGTTTGCGATCGGCGAGTACTGGGACGCAATGAGCTACATGCAGGCGCAGATGGAGTACAACCAGGGTATGTCGCGGACCACGACGGCGAGCGGGTCTCTCGTGATACATTACTGTCCATTATTATTGTTGTATCTTGTCCAGTTATACGGTATCATCGTTTCAATCGTTTCTGTTACTCTACACTGCCATGCAAGCTCTGGGAAGTCACCTTTCCTTTGCTGTGGATAGAGGAGCTCGGAATTGTTTTTGCGGGAACGCTCTACCAGTCATGTTTACCACATCCACCCGAACCAGCCCCCCCTTTTTTTCCTCGTACATGGCGCTAGAGCCTACATGACCGACCCCTACTCCGGGGGACCAGATGGATAGATAGCCCTGCATGCCCATGCTTCTTGTTCAACCAACCATATGCATGAAGATCTCACTCACCTTCCACGAGTCTCTTGCCACCTCTCGACATTCCCATGGTCTTCCCCTCGCCGTGCCCGCCCCCCATCAGACGCGCACCGACAGCGCATCATCAACTGGATCAACGCGACGGGCGGCCTGGCGTCCGCGTTTGATGTCACGACCAAGGTACGGTGGGACTTGGCAGGTCAGGCTCGGTTCGATGGTTGCCGACCACCTACTATGATGCCCGCGTTTCACGACCCGCGCTCCCCACTGCCCACTACTGCTTGCTGTGTTGCGATCTTGTGCAAGGCTCACCAGAGATTCATCATGTTCTAGGGCCTGCCAACAGGGTCTGTGTCTAAC
Source organism: Mesostigma viride (assembly GCA_009746045.1). Lineage (NCBI taxonomy): Eukaryota > Viridiplantae > Streptophyta > Mesostigmatophyceae > Mesostigmatales > Mesostigmataceae > Mesostigma > Mesostigma viride. Next base: position 6,736,519 of record RPFO01000156.1, read on the forward strand.
AAAGAGTCTTCCCTTGCGTCCCACCTCTTTTTTTTCCCTTCAGTCCCTCCCTCCTGTTTCTTTTCCACCCACATGCACCCCATTCACCCACCCCGTCGTTTATGCTTTTTTTCTCTTAAATAAGTCTCCCTCTGTGAACGGATCCTCTCTACCATTCCTACAGGGCACACTGGCCGCATGCATATTCTACCTGATGGCATTTTTGTTTTTTCCTATTGAACGGTCATCCTGGTATAACTTTTATACAGGGCATCCTGGGCCAGGCGCTGGGCTCGGGAGAGTACTACCGCCTCAAGGACGCACGCAACAAGCCGCCTGGCGTGATGGGCTGGTGGCCCTCGCGCGCCGTCACATTCCTGGAGAACCACGACACGGGGTCCACGCAGGTGGGTGGCACGTGTACTAAAGAGTATACTAAGGATTAAGATGTGGAGGTCCGTGGTCAACCAGGAGTCACCTTTGGCGGGCTTCCGCCGGCGTGACCCAGTGAGTAGTACTCCTACTCACATCCGCCCCCGTGGGACTAGCAGTCAGATTCGATCCACTGGTTCATATTGGAGAATTTCGGACACACTTGAACCGCTCTTCGGTAAAGAGCTTTTTCGCAGTTGGGCTTTCGCTTGGGCTGCCTTCAGATCAGGAGACCCCTATAGCCACGAAATCATGCAAGAGGTCCTGTGTTCGAATCCAGTATCGTACCAAACTAATTCACTATCGATATAGTGTGCTGGATCCTAGTTGTGATCGAATACACGGTGAACTAGCGCTACCGGACAACCAAGACACGGGGTCCACGCAAGCGGGTGGCCGCGACATAATGGTATGTTGCCGTGCCAGATGGTGTTCTATGGTATAGTAGGGTATAGTGAACTGGCTGCATGAGAACCACGAAATGAGGTCCCCGTAGGCGGGTGGGGAGGGGAGATGTGGGTGAAAATGATTGAAAGGTTGAGCGCACGGTATTGGGCTGATGTCAGAGCTGTGAGCGAGAGAGAGCCCTCTGTAGCGCAAAAGAGGGCTGGTGGCTTGGGAAGGTTCGTAGAACGTGTGTGTGCGGTAGAAATAGCACACGGGATGGGGCGTGAGTAGGCATGAGTCATTAGCAACCGCTGTCTTTGACACATCTTTGGTAGATTCTTTGCCGATAGTGTTTCATGGAGAACGAAGAGTCTTGCTGGTGGGCTGCGGCTAGTAAGCAAGTGGCCTCCCAAAGAGCCGCGACCCTCACCGTGCATGTTGGTATCCAAGTAGAGCTTCCAGGGATTCTCTTTTACAGGCAGGCAGACAATGGAGGGCTTCTGTGCCCTGGACTGCTAGCATGGGCTGACCTGTTAATATTATACTGCGGTCCATCTCAATCGCGATGCTTGCGTAAGGTGCGATCGCGGTCCCACAAACCAGGAACCGAAACACTGGCATATGCCATATTGAACCCTTGTTCCCAACGTCTAACACTGGCATATTGAACCCTTGTTCCCAACGTCTAACACTGGCATATTGAACCCTTGTTCCCAATGTCTAACACTGGCATATTGAACCCTTGTTCCCAACGTCTAACACTGGCATATTGAACCCTTGTTCCCAATGTCTAACACTGGCATATTGAACCCTTGTTCCCAACGTCTAACACTGGCATATTGAACCCTTGTTCCCAACGTCTAACACTGGCATATTGAACCCTTGTTCCCAACGTCTAACACTGGCATATTGAACCCTTGTTCCCAATGTCTAACACTGGCATATTGAACCCTTGTTCCCAACGTCTAACACTGGCATATTGAACCCTTGTTCCCAACGTCTAACACTGGCATATTGAACCCTTGTTCCCAATGTCTAACACTGGCATATTGAACCCTTGTTCCCAACGACTAACACTGGCATATTGAACCCTTGTTCCCAACGTCTAACACTGGCATATTGAACCCTTGTTCCCAACGTCTAACACTGGCATATTGAACCCTTGTTCCCAACGTCTAACACTGGCATATTGAACCCTTGTTCCCAACGTCTAACACTGCCATATTGAACCCTTGTTCCCAATGTCTAACACTGGCATATTGAACCCTTGTTCCCAACGTCTAACACTGGCATATTGAACCCTTGTTCCCAACGTCTAACACTGGCATATTGAACCCTTGTTCCCAACGTCTAACACTGGCATATTGAACCCTTGTTCCCAATGTCTAACACTGGCATATTGAACCCTTGTTCCCAACGTCTAACACTGGCATATTGAACCCTTGTTCCCAATGTCTAACACTGGCATATTGAACCCTTGTTCCCAACGTCTAACACTGGCATATTGAACCCTTGTTCCCAACGTCTAACACTGGCATATTGAACCCTTGTTCCCAACGTCTAACACTGGCATATTGAACCCTTGTTCCCAACGTCTAACACTGGCATATTGAACCCTTGTTCCCAATGTCTAACACTGGCATATTGAACCCTTGTTCCCAACGTCTAACACTGGCATATTGAACCCTTGTTCCCAACGTCTAACACTGGCATATTGAACCCTTGTTCCCAACGTCTAACACTGGCATATTGAACCCTTGTTCCCAATGTCTAACACTGGCATATTGAACCCTTGTTCCCAACGTCTAACACTGGCATATTGAACCCTTGTTCCCAATGTCTCTGTTCACCGCGGCGTCTCCATGTGTGGCTGCAACGCCTCGGTGTCTGGCTCATGCAGCGGCACTGGCCGTTCCCGGACCACAAGGTCGCCGAGGGCTACGCCTACATCCTCACGCACCCAGGGACGGTGAGTATGCACTGCCTACCTGACGGTGGCAGCGCCATGTGGCCTTGATTTCCTGCAAGAAGATGCGTGCCGCTTTGATTCCGCAGCTGGGGGACTTCGACCTTTTGACCCTGACTGTCTTGGGGACACTATCTGTATCGGCATCTGTCTGTGAAAGAGCGACCTTGATTCGCGGGGCATTGTGCAAACCAGGCCCCATGGTCGGGAGTGCAGGTCTGTACAAGTCGTGCTTCGCATTGCAAGGTCCAAGGCTGGATCCTCAGTCAGGAACGTCTCTTAGGGTACTACTCCTGGAGTAGACCACGTTGCCCTCTGTTATTGTCGCAACTAGTCGCAGTAGGCCAAGCAAGCACGGGAGCTGTGATGCCTCACTGCTGAGCAGCCCCAGAGCTGTCTCCCCAAACCTCTTCCCCCAAACCTGGTTCCCCAGCGGTCTCTCGCCATCTGTGTGTGCAGTCACAGGAATTGTTCTCTACCACCTCTGCTCATCGCCACCCGCAAGGCCCCATGCAAGCCTCATGTTGTCCTACAGCCTCGTGCTGCCATGATACGGCTTAGTTCCCCTCGGTCTCTAGCTGTGACCCATTGCTTTGCGATTGTGATGCTAACTAATGAACCACGGTACTATGGCACTGCCCCCTCCCCCCCGTCACGCCTCCCCCCTCCGCCTTTTCCCTCCCCTCTCCCCCCTCCCCCCTCTTCCTCCTCCCCCCACCCACCCACCCTCACCCCCCACCCACCCACCCTCCCCCTTCTCGGGTCCCCGCTCCCAACCCTCCTCTCACCCCATTCTGCCTCCCACCCCCCGCCCAGCCGACGGTGTTCTTCGACCACGTCTACTTCTGGGGCCTGCACGCGATCATCAAGCGCATGATCGCAGTGCGCAAGCGCGCGGGCATCACCAGCCGCAGCAAGATCGAGATCGTGTTCGCCGACCACTCAGGCTACGCCGCGTGCATGGACGACAAGCTGTGTGTGCGGCTCGGCTCCAGCAACTGGGCTCCCAACAACTACCTGGGCGCCAAGTGGGAGCTCACGCTCGGAGGGCACCCCGAGTCCTACTGCATCTGGGAGCGGCGCAAGTAAAACGCCACACTAGCGCTACAAGTGTGGAATCTGGCTCCCTTTGGGTCGCGAGTGCCCCCGAGTGTCCAAGACACGGGCATGCAACAGGGAGTAATCGATGGGGGAAAGGCGGAGCCCGACTCGTGAGACACTGGTGTGGACGGGCAATTGCAAGCCTGTTGACGATTGCCTGCACGTGGGGCCTCGCTCTGCCCTACTGCAGGAGAGAGTGAACGTGCAAGGCAATGACGCAGCTGCATGTTGCATCATTTAATGCGTGGTTGCTCCCGCCTGCCACGGTTAGCACCACATGTGCTTCATATTTTTGTCGACTTCCCTGCAACAGTGTGAGTGACGCTGGCGCGGCAGTGATGGAAGTGCCTGTACCTCCCATGGATGTGACAGAGCGATGCCGAGGCGGTGGCCTTGTTTACCGGCTAGAAAGGCCTGGCATGGTAACCAAAGGCCTGGGCAGTAGCTCTTTAGTTCATGAGCACTGTCTTGTAACAATGGCGTGTCTTATACATATCATCTTGGGTGCTGTTTATAGGGTGTATGGATGAGTCCATATGGCATCAGGAACTGCCTGATGCGCTCCCTGTTCTGAGATCTGTTCGTGAATGTGTGGCATCCTGCCACGTTTTTTCTTCGGTCTCCTTAGCTTACATTTCCGAGTTTCATGTGCGCAGACAATATGCAATCGTGAAGGCCAGCGAGACCACGATGTACAGTTCCGACATGGCAGCCTGCCTACAAGCTCAGGAGCCTTTTCTTCAACTCTGAGAAGGCCACAATCAGCTAACTCATCGCTTTTCGTTGACATTGCTGGCTAATGCACTGTGTATTATCAATGAACTTGATGTATAGTCCCTCCGGGGACTCATCGTGCGAAGCATGTTAACCGAAATTATGTAGCAGCCTACAGTAATTCCCGGGGCGAGTAATTTGTAAGGTTGTGTGGTCCCGATTTGTATTTGTTGTTGTGTGGAAGTTTGCCCCAGTGGCGGCCTGGCATGCAGGTGCCACCGTATTAACCTGGGCATTTCCCAAGTTAACTTCTGGCTGGGGAGGACGGCTAGCGCTCTTGTCCGACAGCTCGACGCACGCAGATGTAGTCTAGGCAGGCGGCCTGTACTACCAATTAACGTACCCAGCCAGCCGACAATTTAGGTGGCGGTCTCGGCCGCTAGCTGCACGGTCAAACATGCCACGTTGCATTAATTAATTAATTAATTAAAACACGTGCTCCCGTTGGGGAGTCACGGAGCACCGAAGTGCTTTTAATCCCTGCATGTGTGCACAACAGGAGAAAGGGCAGAGACCCCCAGTCTCCTTCATGCCAAAGGCATGCCACAGCTGCATTCGGGCGCGCTAGCTAAACGGACACGCTAACGATCCGGCATACTGTGGGTGCAATAAGACCCGTGTGAGCATATCATAACAAGGAGCGTGGGCAAGTAATCTGATCGAAGCCAGGACGTAGCATGGCTGTACAAGGACTAAGCTATCGGGCCACGTTGCATGCCTGCTACTACGGCGGATTCCCACAACAACAGGTCGATCCGCATGATCAAAACGCGTTGAGCTGCGAACTCGGTCGCGTCTTATAATTTGGGTGCCGTGTGCGCGCTGCTGGCTGACACCGACCATATATGATCGAGTGTACGTCGCATTAACGCATCCAGCTAGGAAATGGCCGCGCGGGCATGCAATTTCCTCGATCAGGTCGATCTTGGGGAGCCTGGAAGAGGTCCTAATACAACTTATGGCAGGCCGGCTGCGATCGCGCTGCAGCGTGGGTGCTTACAACTGGACACTCCTGGCCGCTATAAACAAACGCACTGATTACGCGAGTACGTTTGCTCTATAGTATTCTAGCTGTAACTTTTTTCTAATGGTTGTCGATCTCAGGACTTGATACACGCGCTCCCGTTGGGCCGCCAGAGTCACGGAGCACTGCAGAGTGCTTTTCATTGATCTCAGGGGCCCTGAGTGTGCACAGCGCGCGGGCAGGGGGAACATGTACCCCGGACCCCGGCCCTTCCCTCATGCCACAGGGGCGGCACAATATGTCGGCCCCGTCGAACTGATGATCCGGTACCGATCCCCTGCACACTGACATGGGTGCAATATGACCCGTGTGAGCTGCCACTTGCATTGCTATGTAGACGTGAGCAAACATGCACTGTGCTAGGTGAGACCCATAGCTAGCCCGCTGCATGGGGGATGTCTGCTAGCTGGCTACGGGTTAGGCTCAGTGGCATATGCATGGTTACGTTCTACCCTGCATTGGCGTTGCGCATGGGATGGCTAGGAATGTCTGAGGTTGCATTGATCATGCACCCAAACATGGGCGTGATTTCGTTTTGGCTTAATAGTAATTAAAGCCCGTGCATGGGCCGGGGGGCTTTCACAGCTTGTCAGTGTTGATGATCAAGTCTTGAGGATAGCCGCTACACTACCGCCTCGTCTGCCATTACAGTAGAGGACAGCTCGGATGAGGATTACATCCCCATCTAGTGCTTAACGGTTGGGGGATGATGCAGACGATATTTGTTTAAACTTTTGTGTAATTATTTTTCTAACACAACGGTCTGAAAGTGCAAAAAAATAGCCTTATTACTCCTGCACGACGCAATTATAGTCGAAACATGCTAGATCTTGGTAGGTAGCATCTTCAGGACACTAGTAGAAGGATTGCAACTTTCCGGACCTAACGGACCTCAGCTGACCTATTTTTGGCATGTCTATTTTTAGCATTTTTCAGGATTTTAATATAAACAAATACCTTCTAATATGCAAATGAAGAGTTCTTGACCTGGCTGTTTGCAAGTAAGTTGATACTCATGACTTATGACTGTACACAAGATCTGATGGTCATCCAACCGCATTTGGTGACAAAATGCCACCAAATGCTAGCAAAAATGTGCGTTTTTCGTATTTTTCATCACATTTCATGGCAGTTTCCATACAAGATGTGCTCCGTTGAGGCTGGAAACTTGCAGGCATCTTAAACATCATTATTCTAGACATCCCACAAAAATTCAGGTCCATCATATGGTATTTGATGTCAGTTTGCTCACAAATGTTACAAAAAATGCACGTTTTTCGTATTTTTCATCACATTTCATGGCAGTTTCCATACAAGATGTGCTCAGTTGAGGCTGGAAACTTGCATGCACCTTTGCCATCATTATTTTAGACATTCCACAAAAATTCAGGCCCATCATGGTTTATTTGATGTCCGTTTGCTCACAAATGTTACCAAAAATGCACCTATTTCGCAATTTTCAACACATTTCATTGCAGTTTCCATACAAGATGTGCTCTGTTGAGGCTGGAAACTTGCATGCACCTTTGCCATCATTATTTTAGACATTCCACAAAAACTCAGGCCCATCATATTCTATTTGGTAGAGTTATCAACGCCATACCTGCCAGTTTCCACTGCAAATGCTTACTATACCCATGGATGCGAAACTGCCATTGTGGAATACATGGTCAGCTCCAAATTAGATTACTCATTAAAACATGAAAACCATTCACAAGTGATAAAACACAACCTCCAGGAGCCACACACAAAAGTTCATCGATATAAACACTGGCTGGGCACAGCTGACAATATGCACATGTGGCCATGTGGATGCTCACGCAATCTCCATTATACGGAGGGGCTTGCTGAAAATAATATTGGCAGCTGTCGAATGGGCTAGAAAGGTCATTTTACATGTACACCCACAGCATGCCAAGTATTGTAGCTGAAAATTACTCCACAGGCGGCACGGCGTTGATGCGTTTGCGCGCCCTCATCTCGGTATCGCGAGGAGGTAGTGGCACCTCCCTGCACAATTTCTGCCTGACCTTGTCAGCCTTCATGTCCTGCACCAACATGGACACCCCCGTACCCTTGCCATTGGCATCACAGCCCAGCTAATTGAACAGTGGTTGGTGCAGCGCTTGGTGTCCTCCTTGCGCATGTGGTGCATGTGCAGTGAGTGAGTGAGTGAGTGAGTGAGTGAGTGAGTGAGTGAGTGAGTGAGTGAGTGAGTGAGTGAGTGAGTGAGTGAGTGAGTGAGTGAGTGAGTGAGTGAGTGAGTGAGTGAGTGAGTGAGTGAGTGAGTGAGTGAGTGAGTGAGTGAGTGAGTGAGTGAGTGAGTGAGTGAGTGAGTGAGTGAGTGAGTGAGTGAGTGAGTGAGTGAGTGAGTGAGTGAGTGAGTGAGTGAGTGAGTGAGTGAGTGAGTGAGTGAGTGAGTGAGTGAGTGAGTGAGTGAGTGAGTGAGTGAGTGAGTGAGTGAGTGAGTGAGTGAGTGAGTGAGTGAGTGAGTGAGTGAGTGAGTGAGTGAGTGAGTGAGTGAGTGAGTGAGTGAGTGAGTGAGTGAGTGAGTGAGTGAGTGAGTGAGTGAGTGAGTGAGTGAGTGAGTGAGTGAGTGAGTGAGTGAGTGAGTGAGTGAGTGAGTGAGTGAGTGAGTGAGTGAGTGAGTGAGTGAGTGAGTGAGTGAGTGAGTGAGTGAGTGAGTGAGTGAGTGAGTGAGTGAGTGAGTGAGTGAGTGAGTGAGTGAGTGAGTGAGTGAGTGAGTGAGTGAGTGAGTGAGTGAGTGAGTGAGTGAGTGAGTGAGTGAGTGAGTGAGTGAGTGAGTGAGTGAGTGAGTGAGTGAGTGAGTGAGTGAGTGAGTGAGTGAGTGAGTGAGTGAGTGAGTGAGTGAGTGAGTGAGTGAGTGAGTGAGTGAGTGAGTGAGTGAGTGTGTGTGTGTGAGTGAGTGTGTGTGTGTGAGTGAGTGTGTGTGAGTGAGTGTGTGAGTGAGTGAGTGAGTGAGTGAGTGAGTGAGTGAGTGAGTGAGTGAGTGAGTGAGTGAGTGAGTGAGTGAGTGAGTGAGTGAGTGAGTGAGTGAGTGAGTGAGTGAGTGAGTGAGTGAGTGAGTGAGTGAGTGAGTGAGTGAGTGAGTGAGTGAGTGAGTGAGTGAGTGAGTGAGTGAGTGAGTGAGTGAGTGAGTGAGTGAGTGAGTGAGTGAGTGAGTGAGTGAGTGAGTGAGTGAGTGAGTGAGTGAGTGAGTGAGTGAGTGAGTGAGTGAGTGAGTGAGTGAGTGAGTGAGTGAGTGAGTGAGTGAGTGAGTGAGTGAGTGAGTGAGTGAGTGAGTGAGTGAGTGAGTGAGTGAGTGAGTGAGTGAGTGAGTGAGTGAGTGAGTGAGTGAGTGAGTGAGTGAGTGAGTGAGTGAGTGAGTGAGTGAGTGAGTGAGTGAGTGAGTGAGTGAGTGAGTGAGTGAGTGAGTGAGCGAGCGAGCAGGAGTGGGTGGGTGGGTGGTGGGTGGTGGGTGGGTGGTGGGTGGGTGGTGGGTGGGTGGGTGAGTGAGCGAGCGAGCTTTTGAGGGAGGGAGGGAGGGAGGGAGGGAGGGAGGGAGGGAGGGAGGGAGGGAGGGAGGGAGGGAGGGAGGGAGGGAGGGAGGGAGGGAGGGAGGGAGGGAGGGAGGGAGGGAGGGAGGGAGGGAGGGAGGGAGGGAGGGAGGGAGGGAGGGAGGGAGGGAGGGAGGGAGGGAGGGAGGGAGGGAGGGAGGGAGGGAGGGAGGGAGGAGGGAGGGGAGGGAGGGAGGGAGGGAGGGAGGGAGGGAGGGAGGGGAGGGAGGGAGGAGGAGGGAGGGAGGGAGGAGGGAGGGAGGAGGGAGGGAGGGAGGGAGGGAGGGAGGAGGGAGGGAGGGAGGGAGGGGGAGGGAGGGAGGGAGGGAGGAGGGAGGGAGGGAGGGAGGGAGGGAGGAGGGAGGAGGGAGGGAGGGAGGGAGGGAGGGAGGGAGGGAGGGAGGGAGGGAGGGAGGGAGGGAGGGAGGGAGGGAGGGAGGGAGGAGGGAGGGAGGGAGGGAGGAGGGAGGGAGGGAGGAGGGGAGGGAGGAGGGGGAGGGAGGGAGGGAGGGAGGGAGGGAGGGAGGGAGGGAGGGAGGGAGGGAGGGAGGGAGGGAGGGAGGGAGGGAGGGAGGGAGGAGGGTAGGTCACTCACAGCAGTTTATTCCCACCCCAGCAGGGCCCCTCCCTCACATCCGGCTGCAAATTCTGCTTGATATCGCTTGTCTCTAGAATAAGCCGGACAGCCCTGATGCGAGCAAACGGCTCGCCATCATACTGTCGCTCACTGATGCTTTATACGCGCTTTCCGTAAGATGCAAACATGACGGAAAAGAGAGACTCGGGGAAAGGGATACGGTGAAATACTTGTCTGCTACCGGCCGGGGTTTCAACAGCGAAAAAATTTGCGCCTGAATGTGCACATACCACTCCGTCACGTCGACAACGGTCTTGCATCGCATGTCCGTGTCACAGACGCGCAAAAATTGCTGGCGGCATTGGCATGCTCGCCGCAGGAAACGCATGTGCGGAGGTCCGTTTTAGCCCCTGAAGCCATGGCGTCTTTGATGCCAAGAACGCCTGCAAAAGACACGATATTTGGCACAAAAACAATTAAAAACGAATTACGGGTATGCGACGCCTGGCCCAGCCTTGAAATGGGATAAAAAATCGCGGCAGCTAATTTAAAGCAAACTGAAGCGGTAATGAAAAAAGTGCTTCGGTCAAGGCCTTTAAAACTAAAAAATGCGTCGATTAGGGTAAAAAACCAGAGGTCGGGGCCACTTTCATCGGGAAAATTTTTTGCTGCAGGTTGATGGGGTCGAGAGAAAATCGGCGACAAAATAGGCACCCACCTGTGAATGACGCCAAAATGCCGAAGGATTCCGCAGAATTTGAGGCGAAAAAAAATATTGGCAAGTAATATATGATCGTAGGAGCATACACTAAAATTTCCAGCCTCTATACTGCATTTTTATTCGCTCACGGTAGCCTGCCAGGCCGCCATGCCTATCGGTGGAAATTCGGTCACCGTCGTGCACGCACACACCAAAAATCGCATTTCGCGCCACTTTTCGGGTCCTTCTTACGAGGCTACATTTTGGCGGGGCTCGGACCGTTGTGAATGAGATTAGCATAGTACTCCGTGGCATGCCTTTGCGCATGACACGCAAGTACTTACTTACTTACTTACTTATGATCAAGTCCCTGCCCCCACAGAACACCTTGGGCCTCTTTTGGTCTAGCTTTGATCTTGCTTGTGGGGGAGGTACTCCGGCCACATGCATGCAGTCGCCACTGTGTCTGTACGTGCTCCGTGCCATCAAAGAGGGTGGTGTCATCAGCAACGTATACGTAAATAATGATTTCCGCTAGCCGAATATAGATATCTCCGTGACGGCCCCGCCGTGCGGCAGTACCGGGCGGCGACCTTCACCCCGCCGGGTTCCGCTGCCCACAATGCGAGCAAAGTGCTTGCACGCAACGTACTGAATCATTGCGTAGTCAACCACATGAATGAACAGGTATGGCGAGAGCGCGCATGCAGCCCTGGCCACATGTATGCACCGCACCCTTTGTAGAGGGCATGGTGGCGTGGACCCATGGATACAAAGTGCGCGTGCACCGAGGTGGTACATGCATGGACCCTTGATACAGATTGCGAATTGCGAATTGGGGAAGGGGATCTGGAACAGAGCTTGAGGATGTGCCACAGCCCAGGCCAGATCGAAAACCGGCTGAGTTGAAAGCTGTGATGAATTAAGTTCACCAGCACGAGGAGCACATATCGAGGGGACTCAACCGGTCGGAGACGGTGTGCACATTTCCTCCACAAAGCGGCAAGTAGCGAAGAGCGCCTGTGTAAATACTGTGTTACCGCAGGGACGGAAGCCGAGCTGAGTCTCACTGAGGTGGCCAGCCGTCCAGCTAGCTAGGGCACTGAGTTCGCAGGCAGTTCATGCAGGATCCTCATCTGATGAGCCGCATCAGGAGCTTGAGGGGATGCACTTTGAATGCATTCCCCCCTGCACTTGCCAGGGGCGGCTGGACGGTGACCCTTTGTTTTTGCACAGCATCAACCAGAAACTGTACGTGTTGCCAGCTCTGCCGGGGGCGGTTGCGACGGGAGCAGAAGGCGGCTGCAAACGTCGCGGAAGAGCAGCATTACCCGTGTGCCGATGTCTCATTGATACACGAGTTAATTAATTTACACGTAACTGCGTCACGTGAGCATAAGTCCTCAGGGAAATGAATATGGGATGGGAATCGATACATGGTACATGAAGTGAGACAACTATGTGCAAACCTGACCTTGAGCATGACACATAGAGAAACTTCCCAGCATGAAATTCCCGGAAACTTCAAGAAATCTCCAGCAGCTGGCACTGCTCTTGCATTATCAGCTTAAAATTAGTCTAGACATGCAAAATGATATCCCCGCGGTGCGTGCACAACAATGGATGCGGCACACGCGCGAGTTATGGAAACTAAACTCAGGCCATGTCCACAAGGGCGTTGCAGAGCACATTGAGCACTGGTCCAAAGCTGCCAGCTCCAACCAGACAGCTCAGCACAGCTGCACTAGGGGCCCTGCCCGTGCCCTGACCTCCTGAGGTCAAATATGTTATACAGCAGATATCTTATGAGGACACAGGGTCCAAGGCGTACAGCCAGAGAATCCATGCATGACATCAATATATGCATGCATCGCGTGCATCAGAAAGTGCCATCCAGGGGGGCATGCCGGCGATGGTGATAAATGTCACCCATGGCATGGCTGCGCTTCCTGCAACGGCTCCTGTCCCAGCAAACAGCTACCCATGAGCATCGCCTATCTAAAAAGATCGTCCAAGGACCTGAGCTCGTCGCCCGTGCCGTTGCGCTAGCTCTGTCAAACTAGATGTCAACAACATTGTGCGGGTACTTTGCGGCCACTGAATGACAACTTTATGTTGGAGAAATTGACACTGAATGTCCGACTTTGTGCCCGACATCTTGTAGGGCGAATAGCAGAAGCACAGCACCGAACAGGTGCCCGGCCACTTTTTCGGCAGGGACGGTGGAAACTAAGAGCCCGGCTACTTTTGCACAGCGCAAAGCTTCCGAAGCTGGATGTCCGGGCCTACTTTGCAGCAGAGGTATTCAAAACCAAGAGCCCGCCTACTTTGCGGCAGCGGCGGAGAGGTTCTTCATGTGGTTAAGCGCGCTACCGGCGCGGAACCAGGCGATCTGGCCCTCGTTGAAGGTGTGCGCGACGGCAAACGAGTACTTGCTGCCATCCGGACGCGTGCCCTCCACCTGCACCAAAAGGGAGGGGTAGTGGCATCGGCGCAGGAAAAAAGATATCACGGTCGGGGGGAGGCAGGGCAGGGAGACGGTGCGTTGCAAAGGACACAGTGCCAAGAGAGAAACGGTGCGGGGGCGATGCAAGGGACAAGGAACCACGGTGCAATACAACAGCTCACGAGAAGCAGACAACGGAGACAGGGACAGCGCATCCAGGGACCATGTACTTGAATGCAGGGGCCATGGAGATGTGGGAGGGAAACAGTTTAAGTAGAAAACATGGAAGGGAGCAAAGAAATGTGCATGCAGGGAACAAGCCCAAGTATAAGAAAACGCTCCAAGCGAAACGAAGTAGGAAGCAACAGGGAAGTGTGCAAAGAAAGCAACAGGAAAGTGTGCAAACGAGGCACCAGGGAACAAACACAAAGGAAGCATGGCCACCCACCGTCAGGTTCTTGCCCGGCGCGAACGCGGTCAGCCCCTTGATCGCCAGCCTGTCTCGCGCGCCGACCTTTGCGTAGTCGGCCGGGTCTGCGAACGTGAGCGGCAGCATGCCCTGCTTCTTCAGGTTCGTCTCGTGGATGCGAGCAAAGGACTTGACGATGACCGCCACGCCGCCCAGGTGGCGCGGCTCCAGCGCGGCGTGCTCGCGGCTGCTTCCCTCGCCGTAGTTCTCGTCACCCACCACCACCCAGGGGATGCCCTTGGCCTGGCAAATGCGCACGCAATTCCATGATGCACACGTCCCCGTGACAAAGGGAAAAAGTAAATCACATGCATTGGAGCAAAGTTTCACAGACAAACAGGAACAATAGCGAAAGGAGGGATGCCCGCATCCGTACTGCGTGGATTCCTGTGACAAACGAAAAAAAAAAAAAAAAAAAAAAAAAAACGGAGTTAAACGATGGACAAACGAGAAATATATAATACTATGAAAATAAAAAGACTTTTCATGGACAAACAAGAACAGAAACGAAATCGAACACATTCTGCTGTGGCAATGAGTGGTGTGCACTCACGCAATCGCCGTAGGACGGGCTGCCCAGAAACCCAAGGAAAGGTGAGGGGCTAGTCATAGGGGCTAGTCATAGATAAACTATCAACAAATCACTTCCACCCCTGTATTCGGCAGCAACAAGACCTGCTTATATTCATCACTAACAGATCGCCAGTGCTCCTTCGTAATCCAGACCCCAACCCTTAAGCACGTGGCATTGGCCAGCAAGCAAAAGTATATACTCGACTATAAGACATCACTAAATACTAGGTCTGTACACGCTATCAACGGGCAGGGCCTACCCCTTGGAACGCGCGCATGATGGCCGGCAACAAACACTTCATGCTAGGGAATCGCATAGTGGAAGACGTACACTAGACTGGTAGACATGTGACCAACTACGCGCGGGGTGGCTGGTGCCCAAGAGGAATAGATATTTTTCCTCAAATATAAATAATGAAAACGTGTTTATCAGCTTTTACAGCGAATCCACTTTCACGTTCTGTACAAGAAAAGGCACTCATCAGCTGTCGACAAACAGGGCCTGCTTCCCACCTTGAGCGCGCGCGCGGTGGCCGGCACGGCGTCAAACACGCCTGTGACCTCATTCCACACGCTGTTGGCCTTGCCGTTCTCCTCATTGATCGCGCCGATGAGCAGGTTGTTGCTGATGTTGTCCAGGTGGCCGCGGTACTTGAGCCAGGGGCCCGCCATGCTGATGTGGTCAGTAGTGCACTTGCCCTTGGCCTTGATGAGCACGCGCGCGTCCGAGATGTCCTTCCCGTCCCACTTGGGGAAGGGCGCCAGCAGCTGCAGCCGCTGGCTCGCGGGGTCCACCGAGACCGTCACGCTGGAGCCGTCCTTGGGAGGGGCCTGCCGGGGTTCCGTTCATGGCCAGGGGGTTCCAAGGATTCCGAGGGTTTGAATGATTGTCGGTGTTTCAAACAGCCGCCGTGGTTCCAAACAAGTGCCAAGATTTCACAGTTGCCAAGACTTTCATGAACACTTTGCCGAGGTTACGAAACATTGCCGACGTTTTGTTTCTTCGTCGAGGTCACATGTTTCAGGGCAGCAGACAAGTCAGTAGAGAAAATTGAATAGGAAGCCAACAAGTAAGCAATACGCATTGCAAGCGATGCAGAGAGCACACCAACAACGACTACCCAGAGCAAATAAGCAAAGCATTATTAGCATTATTAGCATTAGCATTATTAGCATTATTAGCATTATTAGCATTATTAGCATTAGCATTATTAGCATTATTAGCATTATTAGCATTAGCATTATTAGCATTATTAGCATTATTAGCATTATTAGCATATTAGCATTATTAGCATTATTAGCACAATGGCTGTACTTATTGCCACAAAGTAGCACAAATAGGTAGGCGCCCGCACGTCACGTTCGCTGATCCGCGGACATCCCGTTCTAGACACGCTATCCACGCAAGTAATTGTGTGCGAGGGGCCTTGCACAAGCAAGCGAGCACGTAAGAATGCGCCCTAGTTGCCAGGGTTTGCCAGCAGCATCAAGCGTCCGCCAGCGCAGCACCAGGCGACACTGCGGTTCATGCGGGGCGCGGGGACGAGCCAGAAGCAGCAGCATGCTGCCTTCTGTCCTTGACCTGCGGCAGTTTCTTCGTCCAAAACAGTGCTGCGCCCCCTCTCCTGGAACGTGCCCAATCCATCCGCTTTGCTTACTAGCAATGTATAGTATACACTACCAGAAATACAACCTCTCTGCGCGCCCTCACCTGGAAGGTGTCCACCCCCGCGTCGAACCCCTTGGCTGGCAGCTCGTCGCCGTACGGGCTCTTGAGCATCATGGACGTGCCAGGGAAGAAGTCCTGGGGCATGGCAGGCACGGATGGGAAAACGGCAGTCAAGTGATAGCACCGGTAGAAACATGAGAAGGGTGTCGAGGCAGCCAAATGCCAGCATAAGCCAACAAACACGCACAGGTAATTGAGTTTGGTGAACCAGTTATGTGACAGCAAACAGTAAACGGGGCTTTGCATGCTCGATCCCTTGACACAACACAGATCTAACACCGTCAGCCTTCGACCTTAAAACCCCCCACGGCGAGGCAGCCCGGTGACCTTCACGTCATTGCTAGGGCACTGCACCTGGAGAAGCGCAGAGAGAGGGCCACGTAGAAGACACACTTTGGGGGCCAGAATCGAGGACAGGTGGCGCCAGAAAAGCTCACAAGTGTTGGCGCATGGCAAACCCAGCCCCCTCATGACCCCCCCCCCCCCCTCATGGCGAAACTCTCACCACCTGCCCACGACAGAGCCCTCAAGACAACCCGCGTACATGCGATCCACCTTCAATGGCCAAGACCGCTCACCGTCTCTGGGTTGAAGGTGAGCGACCCAGCCAGGGTGAGCGCGGTGGTGATTTCTGGCGACGCAACGAACGCGTGGGTGGCCGGGTTGCCGTCGTTGCGCGCGGCAAAGTTACGGTTGTAGGAGGAGATGATGCTGTTCTTGACGCCCTTTTCCATCTCGCTGCGCTTCCATTGGCCGATGCAGGGGCCGCACGCGTTCGCCAGCACCTGGGCACGCACACGCGCATAGGCACGCAGAGATGGACACACACAGGCACACACGGGAAAACAGAAGAAGAGAGGGACTATGGGAAACGGAGAAGGGGAACAGAGAACCGAGAAAGCAAGGCTGGGCCAAGAAATGCAACATATGGACCCACGGAACAGTATAGATGCATATCAAGACAACAAGCTTCGCACATGCAAAATGGCCCGTGCAAAGAAGAAAAGAGCCCCGCACGTGGGCCCCAAAGGAAGCAAACACATGCTACTCTAAAGAGACCCCCGCGTTTCTTCTTCGTTAACAAACTTTGAGCGATAGCAAAACTAGCAAGGTGGTCGGACAATCATCGTCCCACCCAATGCGGTGCAAACCTTCCCGCGAAAAAGCACCCGCAACCTGCACCCACCCACCAGCCGCACCCACCACCTGCCCCACATAACAGGGCACGCGAAAGTTGTTCTACCGACTCTGCACTATCTATGCCACATCTTCCACATGCACTGAACGTACTACGTCTCCCACTGAAAGTCTCGCCCAAGACCTGGAAGACGACACATACCTGTCATGACACTTTCCTCATCCACCCACCCGCCCCCACCCACGGCCAGACCCCCAACAGTTGGCACTTTTGGGTTATCATACAAAGTGAGACAACTCAAACGAGACAATCTACCACATGGATATTGTTCTCCTCACCGTGGCGCCCGAGTCCTGGAAGACGTCGATCAGCCCATCACGCGCGATGGTGGCGCGGATCTGCTCGCTACCGGGCGTGACCGTGAAGGGGACGGGGAAGCGCTGGCCCACGGCGAGCGCCTGCTGGACAACGCTGGCCGAGCGCTGCATGTCCTCGTAGCTGCTGTTGGTGCAGGAGCCGATGAGGCCGGCCGAGAGCTTATCTGGCCACCCGTTGGCGGCGACCGCCTCCTTGAGCTTGGACAGGGGGTGCGCCAGGTCCGGCGTGAAGGGGCCTGGCGGCCGTGGGGGGGAAGGGGGAGAGGAGTGAGGGGCGAGGGGGGAGTGCGGAGGGGCGAGGGGGGAGGGGTGAAATGGGCAGGGATGACAGGGTGATTAAGGACATCAATGTGAGGAGCAGCGTTCCAAGGACGACAAGGGGGAAGGATTGTGAGGATGGAACGGTGAAGCCAGAACACTTAAGGCAGGAGAAATGGGTGGGGCATTGCAACAAGAAGTTCCGAGGCAGCCACAGTGCAGAGAATGTTAACCAAAAAGCAATGGCGATACATGCGATGTGGGTGAGTGCGCACCATGCACGGTGCAGGTGGTGCAAACTCTGCTGTGATGGCGGCGGTGTGCGGGACCAGCAGGGAGACATAACTAGTTAAAAACGCATCGCTGACGGGTGGCTCCAGCTCGGGTAAATTTTGGGGGGTACATCCCATACTATCATCCACATTATTTGACGAAGGACCCACCATTCACGTGCGGCTCCAGCTCGGACAGGTTGATCTCGATCACCTGGTCGTAGATGGCGCCAGGGTCCGCGCGCAGGTTCTCGCGGAAAGAATCGGCCAGGCTGGCGATGGCCTTGCGCTGGTCGTGGTGTGTGGGGGGGGGGGGGTAGTATGTGAGGGTCGGGTGTGGGTGTGTGGGGGGGGTTGCGGGGTAGGTGGGGGTGGGTGGGGGTGGGTGGGGGTGGGTGGGGCTGGGTGGGGGTGGGTGGGGGTGGGCGGGGGTGGGCGGGGGTGGGTGGGGTGGGGGGGGGGGAGTGTGTGAGGGTGAAGAGTGAGGGGCAATATCAGAGGTCAGGCAGGGCAATACACACAGGTCAGGGGCGATTCACAGAAAGGCAAGGGAGAGCCGTCGAGAGGAAGGGCGAACACACAATTCACCACGACAGTGATATTGGACCGCACACGCGAGCAGTGTTAGAAAGAAACGTCGACAACATGGATGCGGATCAGTCTTCACGCTGCCGCTTGAGCACGCTTGCTGCGGCAAACCACAAAACCCTGCAAGCACCTGAACCCATGGGCTACCAGCACCTTGCTGACAGTGCCGGCTTTGTCCAAAAGCCAGCGGTATAAACACAGCCCCCCCATCCCCCCCACCCCCCACCCCTCCGCTCCCGTACACATTTCACCCTAGACTGGCTGCTCCGGCCCCTCTGGCACCAGCCACCCTCGTGGTGGTCTACCGCAACTTATTACACCACTCTCATTGCATCGAACGTTTTAAAAACAATTACTTTCACCACTCACGTCGGTGGCGACCAGGTAGTCGTGCATGCGCTTGTTGTACGGGAACATCGAGGTAGTGGCCCCGATCTCTGCTCCCATGTTGCAGATGGTGCCCATGCCCGTGCAGCTGATCGCGTCCACGCCCTCGCCAAAGTACTCCACGATCGCGCCCGTGCCGCCCTGTGCGTGGTCCGGCAGGGTGAGGTGGCCAGGCAGGCAATGTACATGCATGCGGTGCAGGTCAGCGGTGTAAGGGGGGGAAGGCTGTGCAGGGTGATGGCGTGCAGGTTGGGGATAGTCGACAGATGGGTGGTGGTCAGGCAGGTTGGTGGCGTGCAGGTTGGTGGTGTGCAGGTTGGTGGCGTGCAGGTTGGTGGCGTGCAGGTTGGTGGTGTAGAGACACGCCAGAGCCAGAGACAGGCACGCCGGCACCCATGTACAAATACACTCAGTAAATCAACAGATACGGCAGAATATAAATAAACATAGCAAAACACATAGCAAGACGTATATCCAGACGCAAGGGGGCCGACGCTAGCACATCTCAACACACACACACACACACACACACACACACACACACACACACACACACACACACACACACGCACACGCACACGCACACGCACGCGCACGCGCACACGCACGCGCACGCGCACGCGCACGCGCACGCGCACGCGCACGCGCACGCACACGCACACGCACACGCAC
This sequence comes from Mesostigma viride, assembly GCA_009746045.1. NCBI lineage: Eukaryota > Viridiplantae > Streptophyta > Mesostigmatophyceae > Mesostigmatales > Mesostigmataceae > Mesostigma > Mesostigma viride. The sequence goes on from RPFO01000156.1 coordinate 6,755,925, forward strand.
ACGCACACGCACACGCACACGCACACGCACACGCACACGCACACGCACACGCACAGGCACACGCACACGCACACACACACACACACACACAGCACTACACGTCATACACACACACAGCACTACACGTCATACAAACACAATACGCCGGGTGGAATGACAGCAGTGCCAGGAACATGGACACTATGGTGAGCTTAAAAAGATAAGCAGGGGAGGCGTCCAGTGATTAACGGGTACTACAAGCGATACATCTAGCCAAACAGGACATGCCATGGCCTCTAGTCAAAACCATAGTATGTCCAGTCGCACACAAAACCGCCACAGACTAAACCATCGCATCCTCCACCCACCGACATACTTCTCCTCCAACACACACATGCAGACTTGCACGTAAACACTCCATGTGTGGCGGGCACGTTCCCCGACAACCTGCAGCAAATGACAACAGCTAACGCTGCCCGAGGCAACCCTATGGATTCAGGGTCCAGCGCCGCACGAGGCACAGCATCATGCAAGACCTAGTACCGTGCACGCGGTCTATAGCACACACGGCCCACCGCGGGCTGACTTGACCCACCACTAGAATCGTGGGCTTGGAATCGAACCACCCTCGCAGGCAGCCCAGCATCGCGGGCTGACTCGACCCACCGCCTCGAGCTGATTCCACCCACCTTGACGGTGAGGATGCCGGCCACCTTTAGAATCACGTCCTTCGGCGACGTCCACCCGGACAGCTTGCCCGTGAGCTTCACGCCGATCACTTTCGGGCACTTGAGCTCCCAGGGCAGGCCGGCCATGACGTCCACCGCGTCTGCTCCTCCTACGCCGACCGCGCACATGCCGAGGCCGCCCGCGTTGGGCGTGTGGCTGTCGGTGCCGATCATCATGCCACCTGGCAGACAGGGAAGGGGGGCAAGAGAGGGAATTGGGAAGAGAGAGGGGTGATGGGTGGTGGTTGAGGGTAAATTAGCAAAGGGGGGGGAGCAAGTGAAGGGGGGGAGGACGCAGGTGGACAAAGAGCACCATGAGCCACCGAAAAACACGTTCCAAGTTCAAGCACACCAGCAGGCGAGGAGGAAAGATAGAAGGGGCCGCCAACGGGGGGGGGCTCATAGCAGTCCTGGAGGAGAGGGGAAAAGGACGACTGGGATGGGAGGGCAAACAGGCAAGAGATGAGGTACATGGGAAGGCATACTCCAGGCCAGACACAAACCTTGCCCCAAGGCTAGCGTGCACAGCCTACACTGCCCTCTCCCCCCTTACCCAGTATGAGGTTTATACCCCTCCCCCCCCTCCCCCCCCTCACAAGTGGGCTTTACTCTCCCCCATGACTCTCCCTATGAAGGCACATGGATGACCAAATGAATGAGTGGACCCTACTGCCAGCAAACCCACCCATCCCCTCTCCTAACTGAAATGAGCAATTACTCCCCCTCCCCTACCTGGGAACGCGTAATTCTCGAGCACAATCTGGTGGATGATGCCGCTGCCCGGGCGCCAGAACCCAAGGCCGTACTTGGCCGAGGCGGTGGCCAGGAAGTCGTACACCTCCTTGTTTACATCCTTGGCGCGGTTGAGGTCCGCTACGCCGCCGTACGCCTTGCCTGCTGTGGTCGCCTGGGGGGGAGAAAGCAGTAGAACCGCCGGATGGGAGGGGGGTTTGGCGTGGGGGGGTGGGGGGGTGCGGGGTGGGGGGGGCAAAGAGGCAGGTAGGCTTTTATACTATCCGCGTGGTGCATCCAAATGGCATACATAGGTACGGGGGGCGATGAGAGGCATGCACCGTGCGTGCGCGGGCGTGGCATGCATGGACGAGCATGCGCACAATGCCTCGCACCAGGCGAGAAAGGGGAAGCGGAGTGATCTGTCGCATGGCATCGGAAAAGGGGACCTTTTGCGACAAAACAACGGTGTGATTGGACAGGCACTATAATCGGACAGGGAACAGTACATATGGCAAGTGAGCGACAAGGAGCGAGCGATCAAGCAAGGAAGCAAGCCTGCAGATGACTCATCAGCAATTGGGTCTTTGCTCCACAGGCCTCAGTGGCCTCACACAGCCATCACTCGTCCGGTGGTTGGACTCCAATTACAAAGCGCGAGTGTCATGGCTTGGCACCAGACAGTGACCCAGAACTCAATCAGGTCGTCGCACTGCACTCGGCGCAGGGGCATACAAAAACATTCTACATGCTGGCATCCGCCAACACCCACCCACCTCGATCAAGTGGTCGCAGTGCACCGTCGACGGCACGGCGGTCTTGGGAAGCCCCGATGACACAAATTGAAGCAGCGCCATCTGTGCCGTGGCGTCCTGCATGGCCACGCGGTCTGCGAGAAGGGGGTGGGGTCGGGGGGTGGGGCAGAGGCGCATATTAGCAGCGCGCATAGCGGCAGGCACATGGTTACATAGGTGCAAAACACACACACTGTCCTGCATCGTTCCGCCGGGTTGAGGGAGGGCAAGGTGCCGGTGCGCGAAGAAGCAGAAGCAGGGGCACCGGTAAAAAGAGGAAACAAACACACATGCACCTACAAACCATCCTGCCACGTGGTCTAGGGGTGGGGCAGGGTCTTGGTGATGGGTAGGGGACGCCGGCGGTGTGCGCAACCACACGGGATACTGGTGATAGGGGCACAACAACAGGGAGTACCGGTGATAGGGGCGAAACGGGGGGCATCCCATGCAAAGACCAACCATGCGTAGGTGCAACGCGGAAATGCACATGGGCATACATACCAGGCCGGAGGCACCGGGGTCCAAACGAGCACAAACCCAAACGCCATGGGTGACGCACGGGCAACTCATGGGCACATAAAGGCATGGGTGGAGGTCAGAGGAGCACGTGGCGTGCAACACCTTAGGGCCCCAGTGCACGTCACGTGCAACGCCCTAGGGCACACAATGGGGCATGCACTAGGGCATATAATAGGGCTTACCTGTTCTCCCTCCCTCCCTCCCTCCCTCCCTCCCTCCCTCCCTCCCTCCCTCCCTCCCTCCCTCCCTCCCTCCCTCCCTCCCTCCCTCCCTCCCTCCCTCCTCCCTCCCTCCCTCCCTCCCTCCCTCCCTCCCTCCCTCCCTCCCTCCCTCCCTCCCTCCCTCCCTCCCTCCCTCCCTCCCTCCCTCCCTCCCTCCCTCCCTCCCTCCCTCCCTCCCTCCCTCCCTCCCTCCCTCCGCCCCCCCCTCTCTCGCTGTGTGTGTCTGTCCCCCTCCCCCCTCCCGTGTCTGATACGTACCGGGCCGCAGGCGCAGATACGAGCTGCCGCGCTTGATCTCCTGCCCCTTGGGGTCGTCCAGGTGGCCGTACACCACCTTCTCGGCAAGCGTGAGCGGCTTGTTCAGGCGGGAGCGCACCACCTGGGGGAGGGGAGGGGGAGAACAAGGGGGGGAAAGTGCGTGGGCGGGTAGGGTGTGGATATTGGGGGGTCAGGGGTGTGGGGAACCAGGGGTGGTTGTGGGTGGGAAGAAAGGGGGAAGAAAGGGGGGAAGAAAGGGGGGAAGAAAGGGGGGAAGAAAGGGGGGGAGAAAGGGGGGGAGAAAGGGGGGGAAGAAAGGGGGGAAGAAAGGGGGGGAGAAAGGGAAGGGAGAAAGGGGGGAAGAAAGGGGGGAAGAAAGGGGGGAAGAAAGGGGGGAAGAAAGGGGGGGAGAAAGGGGGGGAGAAAGGGGGGGAGAAAGGGGGGGAAGAAAGGGGGGAAGAAAGGGGGGAAGAAAGGGGGGAAGAAAGGGGGGAAGAAAGGGGGGGAAGAAAGGGGGGAGAAAGGGGGGGAAGAAAGGGGGGAAGAAAGGGGGGAAGAAAGGGGGGGAAGAAAGGGGGGGAAGAAAGGGGGGGAAGAAAGGGGGGGAAGAAAGGGGGGAAGAAAGGGGGGAAGAAAGGGGGGAAGAAAGGGGGGGAAGAAAGGGGGGGAAGAAAGGGGGAAGAAAGGGGGGAAGAAAGGGGGGAAGAAAGGGGGGAAGAAAGGGGGGAAGAAAGGGGGGAAGAAAGGGGGGGAAGAAAGGGGGGAAGAAAGGGGGGGCAGAAAGGGGGGGGAGAAAGGGGGGGAGGGTAAGGGGGGGGAGAAAGGGGGGGAGGGTAAGGTTAGGGTTAGAATTTGGGTAAGGGGTAGGGTTAGGGTTGGTAAAACGGACAGTGGAACTGTGACATTACAGTATTTGACCCCGAGCAACCTGCAAAGATTCGTCCCTTCTCTCTTTGAGCATTCGAAATCTTTCCAGTGCCACTTCAAAATGTCTTTCTGAGTTCCACATGGGATAGGAAGGCAAGTCCGTGCTTTTGAGCCTCGCACTGGCTCCATTGTTTAGTCCCCTCAACCCTACTGAGCTTGCATGGAAGCCTCAACATGCAAATAGGACACGGGAACATTGCACACCAAGTACAGACGAGTGACAGGGCCGGTAAAAAATGGGGGCTTTCCAAATCAATTATACCGACACAACGCGGGGCCATGGCAACAGACGGGCAGGCCAGTGGTGGATGTGGTGCCACCAGGGACGAAATATACGTGCTTTACGCCGGCAGCTGCACAATGCTAGCAACAACCGCCCATGGCTGAAAAATGTGCTGCTAGATGGCTCTACATGGAAGCAGATGGGCTTAGAACGGCTATGTGCGTACAATAATACGTGGCCATCATAAGGCTTCAAACCGATTCACAAATGGGCCAGAAAGAAAATGTGCCGTATTCTTGGACTATTTTGGCAGGGGAAGATTTGGTGGAAATGTAGGAAAGAAAAAACATAAAGAAAAAATTCTGCCAGGGACGTAACGGCAGGGTAGCACACAAAGAACAACTTGCGTTGTGAAGAAAAAGTGACAGCTAAGCAAGCTGTCATCCATGCACGTGGAAACAACTGGCGGAGGGATTATGCCAGCCGCAAACAGTACGACGCAGTGCGCACAGTACAGTGGCAGCCACATTCATCTCGTGCCATTGATTCTAGTTCGCAAGTAACCGTCTTCTGTCGCAGCCACATTTCCACACACCAAGAGCGGTGACAAGGCCCACGAATGTATCCTTGCCGCAGAAAAAGACGCACGATTCGCCACGCACCTTGAGATTCTCTTCGATGCGCTTGTAATTAACGTGCTGATCCGGCTCCCATTTGCTCATAGGCACGCCGCTCATCGCACGAGCCACAAAGTAAGGAGAATTCCTGGCAAGCGTGCATGGAGGAAGCCTTTCTCGCAGGACATTGGGAGCCAAGGCCTGCGCGATCATCACGAGAAAAAAATGGAGGGGATTAAAAAATTAGAACGCGCCGGGACGAATTGAAACACATAGAAAATTAAATGCGCCAACTCCTTCAATACAGAAGCAGACATTGAAAGATCATCTCGGTTTTCCGTCCGAGTGAGACATATAATCGCTCTGCTGACATCATGGCCTCGTAAAAACGACATTTCGAATTCTGCCTACCGATAGGCGCTGCCGCGCGCCGCCTCGCAGCATTTGGACCAAAGCGGAAGCCATAGCTATGCAGTGCGTCACCCTAGGCCCGCAAGCCTGCTGGCATAATAATTTCCTCGCACGCCCCACCCTGCTCCCGCTCGAATTTTCTAGCTCGCGTCACCTTGCCCTTGTCGTCGTCAACCCGGCGCCTGCAAAGTCCAGTTATGCCTGCCAAGCGTGCAAGGCGTCACCGCCGAGCTTCCCCCATGCCAGCTCCGCGAACTCTCATCAAGCGTGAAGCGTCAGGGGGTCGACGTGAAAGTCATGTGTGGGCACCACCAGGCCTTCTGCTGGCAGCAAAAGCACCCGATATTTTGGCTACCGTACGAGTCAGCGCCTGTTCATTTCGTAGTCCCGCAATCAGCTGTTGTCAGCTGCACAAAGTACTACAGCGGAGGTTATTCGTACGAATCTTTAATGGCATTCTGATCAGACACTGACACAAATTCAGATCTCTTTATTACTCAATGTGCGGCAGATCTCTTTGTTACTCGGTGCGGGTTGTGGCTGCATGCAATTTTGGGATCGCCGGTCGACGACATCAGAAACGTTTTCCGGCGGACGGGGTTGGCAAATGGGAGTGAATCCCCGTGAAATCGTGCTCGCACGCCAGTTTATACGTGTCAACTGTGAAGTCCTTGCTGCTAGGATGGCAATAAATTTATCTCGCTGCGAGCGAATACGCAAGGAAGGACAGTGTAACCAAATATGGCTCTCATTTTCTTCTGTAGACGAGGCCAAAGTCCGGAAGGGATACAACTGATTCACGCATTTCGGCGTCTCTTGTCTGTATGACTTCCATCATCAGGGTGTAGTTGCTCGTACGAACACACAGGCCTATCCTGATATTCATTTGGTGTTAAGCCGCGCCTTGCCGCTCCCTGCTGCATTATCACAAAACAAATGAGCGAAGAAATTGATGCTCACATAACCCGCAAATATGAGATTTTGCAGCGCCTCGGCAAGGGGGCGTACGGCATTGTATGGAAAGCCGTTGAGAAGAAATCCCGCATGGTCGTCGCGCTGAAAAAGATTTTTGACGCCTTCCAGAATGCCACCGACGCGCAGCGCACATTCCGCGAGATCATGTTCCTGCAGGAAGTGCACAACCACGAGAACATCATCCGCCTGCTCAACGTGCTCAAGGCCGAGAACGACCGCGACATCTACCTCGTGTTCGAGTACATGGAGACCGACCTGCACGCGGTCATCCGCGCCAACATCCTGGAGGACATTCACAAGCAGTACACCATGTACCAGCTGCTCAAGTGCCTCAAGTACATGCACTCGGGCGACCTCATCCACCGCGACATCAAGCCGAGCAACCTGCTTCTCAACTCCGAGTGCCACGTGAAGGTCGCCGACTTTGGCCTCGCGCGTTCCGTCGCCCAGCTGAACAACATGACCGGCCCGAACCCGATCCTGACCGACTACGTGGCCACGCGCTGGTACCGAGCGCCCGAGATCCTCCTCGGCTCCACCAAGTACACCTTTGGTGTCGACCTCTGGTCGAGCGGGTGCATCCTGGGCGAGCTCCTGGGCGGAAAACCCATGTTCCAAGGGACCTCGACCATCAATCAACTCGACAAGATCATGGAAGTGACCGGCCGGCCGAGCGCCGACGACCTGGCCGCGATCCAATCCCCCTTTGCGGCGTCGATGCTCGATAACCTCCCCCCCACACAGACCAAGTCCCTGAGCTCCCTGTTCCCGACCGCGTCCCCTGAGGCACTCGATCTGCTCCGCCAGATGCTTCAGTTCAACCCCAAGAAACGGATCACTGCCACCGAGGCGCTCGCGCACCCGTACCTGGCGCAGTTCCACAACCCCGCGGACGAGCCCTCGCTCAAGCACAAAGTCACGATCCCCATCGACGACAACACCAAGTACTCCATCAACGACTACCGCGAGAAGCTGTACAGCGAGATCGTGCGGCGTAAGAAGGAGATCCGGAAGAAGCTGCGCGCGAGGGAGAACGCGGCTGCAGCCGCGGCAGCCACCGCGGGGGCGGGCAGCAGCGGCGGCGGCGGAGGGCACCACCACAGCGGGAGTAGTCACAACGGGTCGTCTGCCTCCCAGTCGCGCTCCAAGCAGCGGTGACGAGGCTGCCTCTATTTTTTTGTCGTTTGGCCATGGTGCCTTTGGTTCTTCCGTGCCAGCACAGCAAAGGGCTGCCGACAGATCAGCGCAGGGCTTTGTGGAGGCGGCTCCTCCGTCAGGGGTCGCACCTCCGTGTTCTCGCCGTAGGCACTCCGTTTTCGTGGGTGGGGGGGAGCTATCCTGCCCTGTGTGCGCGGGTCCTGCTCTGCGCGTGGGCTTCGCCCTGCGTGTGGGCAGGTAGGGAGCACTGCGGCTCTGGGCTCGGTATAGTTCTCGTCCCTGGACGATGCTGTGTGCTGGCAGCACCGCAACAGGGGGATGTGCTGGCGGCACGCGGTCATCTGGTTAGTGCGGCGGCGTCCCTGTGGGGTTATCCGCCGCACGTGCCGGTGCTTGATGGCATCTGGGGGCGTCGGGCTGCCAGCGTTTGGTGGCCTCGGGGGGTTCGCACGACTCACCTGTCGTACTGGGTGGCTGGCGTTGATGATGGCTACGCTACGTTCATGATGTATGGGGCTGACGGGTGATGCTCCCGCGCTTGTGCAGTATCGAAGCAGAAGAGGGATGCCATGCAGCGTGCATGCCCAAGGGGGGCGGGGGGGGCAGCACGCATGGGTTGGCAGGCAGCATGAGCCTGGCGATGTGATGTGGCGGTACCAGCTGGCCTACATGGCCACCCAGGAGAAGCGCCCGCGGCCACCCAGGCCCGTGGTTTGATTGCGGCCTGTCTGTCTGGGTGCCCCATTGCCACGTGCTGGGTGGTGCGGAGCTGTGCAGGGTGTTGGCGGGAGGGCGTAGGCGATGCACAGACCGGGAAGTTGACATGGCGTGGGATGGGATCTTACGAAGACATGGGCCTGGATCTTGGAAGGGGCGACCGAGCGGGCTTGTCATTGCTGTGCATGATTGGACGTTGTGCATGGTTGATGCCTTGCCTGGTGTGCGTGCTGTGTGCGCAAGCCCCCGGGATACGCGTGTGGGCATGTGATGGGCGAATTTGTTGCGTCGGCCGCATTTGTTGGCCCCAACATGTGGCACTGTGTTTACAATCTCTGTCTTCATCCTTGTAGTGTTTGGAGTAGGGATATCGGTAATGCAGGTTCTGGCCATGGCCGACAGTACCTCTTTTCATGCCCAAAGGTGTACAATATACTAAGTGAGACTAATAATATTCGTCAGGGAGATTCGCCTGCTACAGTAGATACCACGTCCCCTGGCTGGTAGTAAAGGATGACATTGATTATGTTTGCTCTAATTTTTTCCTGTCGCGTCTAACGTCTGCTTTAGGCTGTGCTACTGTCAGCAAGTTGGTTTTAGCTTCATTATTCCTGAGTTCCTGGGAGATAGCCCCTATCTCGTATTGTTGCCGCACATATTCTTTTTTTTAATAGAGATTAAATTCTACGTATGTACAATGAAACTATGTAATTCTATCATAGTATTCGAACACCCTGTTGACAGCACCATACAGTAAGTGAGACTGGTTGGACATCTCTTTGATACTGTAAGTGAGATAAATTAATTAATCAAACCTGTGCTCCCGTTGGGGAGTCACGGAGCACCGGAGTGCTTTTAAATTAATCACTGTATATGCACAACCCTTCACCACGGGGTGTGGCAAGCTAGGTTGTGTCCTGTCCCCATATCTCTTCATTATTGTCGTGGATCACGTCATGCGCCGGGCACGTGCGCGCTTTACTGCTCTGAAGGGGTTCGAGCCCGGCTTAATTAATTAATTAATAGACACGTGACTGCGTCACGTGAGCATAAGTCCTCAGTGGGAGGGGAACATGGGATGGAATGGATGGTATATGCTATCATCTAGGTCCTAGTTACAGGGGTGTGGGCACCGCGGCCCGAATCGCTATGAATGCCATACTTGGTCACACGCGGAGCCCCCACAGGCTTGGGGGTGGTCTCCTTCATCACTACTTGCCATCTATCCTTGCGCACCATCTGCCTCCATATTACAGACAAACCAGGAGGCTGCCCGGGGGTGAGCCCGTCACGTCTAGCGTAGCACATGTCCATGCCGAGTCTATCACGATAAGTCCACGGGTGGCGGCCCTGCCGCGCGCGGCCGGGGGCACGCCAGGTGAGGACATATCGCCCAGGCTGGGCGGGCTTGGTGCCAGCTAGTCTATCTGATGTATCTACCTGATCTGTGCGGGCCAGGTGCCCGGCTAGGCCCAGGCGCCTGTGCCTAATAATGTGGGAAACATAGGGCAAATCAGCGTACAAATCCTCATTACTAATGTGCAAACCAAAGGGGATGTTAAGGGACATCCTTAACGAGCGCGAACACGGCGGCGGTGGCCCTGGTTACCGCCTCTCCGACCTGATTTATGTGGATGATACCCACCCTCATCGGGCGACCCGAGCACATTCAGACCTGGCTGTCCAGACTGTCTACCAGGCTTAGAGGCGCGGGCGGTGGGGTTGGACAGAGATTAATTAGTGTCAAAACTGAAGCGATGGTGATTGGGGCTACCAGCTCCCCCGGCGCCGAGGCCCGGCCGGCTGCTAAACGGGACGGAGGTCCCGTTCCGTGATCGCTTCAAAGTTCAAACTAGCTGCTGGGGAGCATGCTCCCCGGCACCGCCGACGATGTGGAAATCGATCCGCATCGGCCTGGCCTGGGCTAGGCTTCGTTGGCTCAAAACCTACTGGCACTCGACGGGCCTGGGCGAGCACCGCAAGCGAATGCTCTTCAAGGACCGATCGTCCTCACGGTGCTTACGTATGGCGCCGCTCGAGGCGTGGACACTCACGGACACACTGGCCGCCATTAAGCTGGACGGCATGGTTTACAGGATGCTTCTACAGGTCCTGAATGTAGGGTTTTCCATACGTAGGTCATTAGAGCCTTTGTATCAGGTACGTATGCCTCGCATTTCGGACGAAATTAATTAGGCAGCGTAGGATAGCATTTGTAGGGCATCTTGCTCGCACCAGTCAGGTAGATACCGCCCTTGGTCTGGCCGGCCCCCAACGACTTGGCCAACCAGGGCGGCACATCCTGATCGACCTGGCCTGGCCCCAAGGACATTCCTAGAAAGCTGGGTAAACCTAGACCATGAACTACACACAGATGTTGCTGGCCGACCTAGCTAGCGATCCCAGCTCAGTTTGAACACCGCATTCACTCCCTCTCTCTAGCTTGCTTGGACTGCTATGCAGAACAAGAAGAGGTGGCAGAAGATTGTCCAGCTAGGCTCACACGCCAGATCATGTGGGCAAGCCCCCTCCCCCCAAGCGGTTCAAGGGGCCGGCTTTGCTAAGTAGAGTAGTTGGGGTTTTCAAGACTAGATAGCTAGCTTAGAGTCGGCTTAGTTCGATTCCGCGGCTTCGCCCACCTCCATCCATCGATCCAGCAATTGGAATATGCATGATCTCCTAACGGAGTCATGTTATAATTTAATTTAATTTAATTTAATTTAATTTAATTTAATTTAATTTAATTTAATTTAATTTAATTTTAATATGCACGACAGGAATTAATCTAAAGGGCAGAGACCGGCCTTTCTCCGTCATGCCAGAGGCATGCCACAGTGCCACTTGCCGGCCACGAGCCACGAGGTAGCCATGGCTGACGGCGGAGCTCATAACTTTCACGTTTGGGCACCAAATTCGGCCGTGAATATCACAATCCGTTCGTCTTTCTAAGACACACACGCTGATCAATATATTTCCGTGAAGCTATCACGCAATATAATTATGACGAGCTCATGCATCGACGCAACGCAGCCTGGCGGCTGCGCTGAGCCCTAAAAATACGTCCGCAGCTCCAGCTGCAGCTTCGCCCTCAGACTCGGTTAAGGCAGCGGTGCCACTAGTTAAGCACTGATGCAAGTGGTCCAGTCGCCCAGGTCCCCTCCAGGCCGGCCTGCCTCGCCCTCGGCATCGCCTGAGCCCAAGCGCAGACTGTCGCCCTGCCGCGCCTGCCAAGCTGAGCTGGGATCGACGAGTCCGACTTTGACGTCAACCACCTCTGGCTACTGGAACCGAAAACCGTATGCCTTCATGGACGATATGTGTTTTTTCGATCAGCACGCCCGCCTCGCTTATTGCATGATCTGTGCACGCACCTCATCTTCCGCCAAAACCGCGAGGCCATATGACAAAAAATGGCCACCCGATCTCTTGCCTCACTGTCGACGACCTGCCGCGCTTGACGCGCCGGCCCCCGGCTTCAGCGCCTTGCCCTCTGCTCCCTCCTCGGGCGCTCCACAGCCGAGATCTGGCCCCCCGGCCCCTCCCACCATCGCGACCGACACCATCATTCGCACTCTCGCTCAGTTAAGGAAGCCTTCGCGCAGCACGTGACCCCCCTCGCTGTAGATGTGGCATGCAGCCATGGGCCGCGCACTCTGGCTGCCGAGCTCCCCTCCAGGCTACACCGCCACCGAGGTCCACCTTCCTCGCGCCTCCTCCACCACCCCCACCCCCACCGCCATCACCGCCCAGCTCTTTGACATCGACAAGCACCTCCGGCCAAGACAACGCCATCGCCATCGAGTGCCTGCAAAACACCGCAGGCCTCACCGCCCATGCAGGCAGTGAATTAAGGACATCATGCAGTTGCCGCCAAGCCAGCCCCCGCTGGCCCGGCAGGCGATGCTCCTCCCCCCCAGACCTGGGCAGCCATGCTGCTGAACCACACCACCACCACCACCTCCGCCGTCGCATCTACATGTGCAGCTCAAGCAGCAGACGCTCGTCCTCCGCGAGGAGGCCGAGCTCGACAAGCGCAGCGCCTTAACGTCATCCTCAAGAACTTCGACCTTGTGGAAGGCCGGGGAACTCTGTGTGACTTGCAATTACTTATAGCATAGCGGATGCAGTTGAAGGCTGTCCCACCGGCCGCCCAGAGGCCACAGATATAGGCTAGCTTGGAACTCCTTGAGAGGCACCGGGTTGGGAGAATATAAACGCCTCTCAGACCGGAGCCGTAGGGAGTTAGCTAGCGACACACCCAGGGGTTAATGACGTCCCATACAACGTCCCATGATCTCCCAACGGAGGCATGTTATAATTTAATTTAATTTTTTTAATTTAATACAACGTCTGATACAAAGTTGTTTCAAATACAAGGTCCAGAAGGTACATATATACGATTTTTTGATATATATTCATTGAGAATGATAGATTACGGAGGTGAGATAGGCATGCAACATAAGAAAAAACCCGAGAACTGGGAGAATAACCCTGAAGAAATTAATAGTAATCTGACACAGACATCCAAGGATCACGCCAGCGGCACAAGGTACAACTAACTATACATCACAAAACTACACGCAGCAACAGCGCTGCCGGCCCACCATGCAGGCCTGGAAGGAATCTAGACCGCATGGGTCGCGACAAAGTCGGCCCGGGTGCGGCGGAATAACACATCAGCCACGGTGCGAGTGAGGGCGAGTGACAGACGCTGCCGCCAATACGAGGACCACGTGCGGGCCGACCACGGGGCGGTCTGACCCTCGAGGTCGAGGCGGTCTTCACGGCGCTGGCAGCACTCGTGGAAAAACTCCGCTGTCTTGGGGCCCATGGCCCCGAACTCCTCAAGGACAAAGGGGATGACCCGGTGGGGCCCCACATTGCCGTATAGGAGGCAAACTTGTCGCGCTCAGCCACAGCGGCAGCAGCGCCGGCATCCACAGCCGCCCGGAGGATGTGGCGACCGGAAAGCGGCCGAGCCACGGAGACATCGATGAGCAGGTGGCAACCCTGCCCGTCGTAGTCAAGCACGGTAATGTCGGGGCGGTGGTTGGGTGAGTAGAGGGCGGCCCCATCCGCGTCCTCGCACTTAATGGTGGAGTGGGGAAAGACCGACCGAACCATGGCACACACCACCCGGAGGAGAGCGGTATGGAGATAGAGGAACCAGTTCTGGTTCTGCTGGCCACCCATGCACGCGATGTAGTGCGTCCCAGTAGTATCCAGAGCAAGCCCGCAGCTGCCGCAGGACGCACCCGCCGTGATGAGAGGTTGCGGGGCAAAGAGCTGGTGGCGGAGAGCGATGGCGTAAAGGGCCGGAACCAGTGTGAACAAAGGGCTCATGGGGAGGGCGCGCAGGAATGCGGACCCCACGCTCCCCTCAAGGGAAACGGAGTGAAGCCAAGCCTTCCCCTGATCGTTCAAGCTCGCATGCAGACCCATCCAGTCGGCACAGTGTAGTATACCCGCGTAGGTCTTTTGTTGTTTTTCATGAACGCAGGCAGGGAAGACACTAGGACTGACGACAGTGGACACGCCGGGCGTGCCCCGGGGCAGGCGACGGTGGACGGCCTGAGCGGGGCGGACGAGGTCGCAAGCCTGCTGGATCCCGAGGTAAGAATCCTGCACAGCCTGCACAAAGGGAAAGGGGGATGGGGTGACCAAGTCGGGAATGGCGCTGACGGCGCTGGGGACCAACCGGCGGATCTCCGCCCAGGCCTGAGCAACAGAGCCAAGGAAGGCGGCGGGGGCGAGGCGGGCGGCGCGGGTGAGCCCACACCCGCCCATGCGGCAGGGGAGGGTGGCCAAGCGCATGGAGTGAGCTGGCAGGCTAGGGCCGGGGAGGAGCACCTGCAAGGCGGCCTGAATGCGCTCGTCATGGCCTTCCGCGGCAAGCCGCACCAAGTGGGGGGGAGCGCCACGGAGCCAGTGAACCACCCGCGGGTGGGCGCAAAACCACAGGAGGAGCCCTTTGGTCTGGGGGTCCTTGAGGCGCGCCCAAGTCTCAAGGACATGGGTGCGCTGTTCCACGGTGGCCCGGAGCTCCTCTTCGACGTAGGCAGGGTCACCCACAGGGACGCCCAGGCACGAGAAACCGCGCGCCCGCGCCAATGCCCCCGGGATAGCCGCGGGGAAGCCAGAGCAGTCCCCCTGGGGCGAAAAGACTGCACACTTGGGGAGGGTGAGCCGAAGGTTGATGGCCGCCATGGCCACTTCAAGGGCAGCCAGGGCGGCAACCACAGCGTCGGCCGGGCCAAGGGCATGGATATCGTCCATGTAGGCGAGGAGCACGACATCCGGGTGCGCAGCGTGGACACCTTGGAGAGCCTTGTGCAGCGGGGCAGACAGGTAAAAGGGGCCGAGGGGGTCACCTTGCTGGGTTCCCGTGCGGGAAGCGATGTCGGCGAACGTCCCATCCTCCATGAGGAAGGAGAGTTGAGTGGGTTCGCCGTAGCAGGCTGCTGTCCACGCAAGAAGGTCAGGGAACGCCTCGCCGACGGCCTCAAAGATGCTAGCCTTGGTGACAGCATTGAACGCATTGTGGCAATCCACCTTCAGCGCCACATGGGTCGGATGCGTCTCGAGGTAGGCCTGAACTGTGTGCACGATGATGTCGCTGCCCCCTTTGGTGGCGACGCCAAGCTGGGCCGCGACGGACTCCTCAGTATCACTCCGGTTGGGGCAGAAGTAGGCGCGAAACTCGGGGGCCTTTTGGCGACAAATGACCTTACTCACCAGCTTGCGTAGGACCTCGCCGCAAGCAATGGGACGAACGCGGCCAGCAGGCGGGGGACGTCGTCTTTCAGGAGGGCAATGAGGCGTGCCCCAGCCAGCCAAGGGCGCGCCGCGGGGGCCAGGGACCCCGCGGCCAAGTCGGCGGCAGCCTCAAAGAGTGCGGTCGCCCCGCCATGGCCCGCCATCACGGAGAGGTGCTCGTAGCGCCAGCCTGAGGGGCCGGTGGAGGAGGCGTTCGGCAGATCCTTCAGCACAGCCGTGAAGATTAAAAATATAATGACTTACAGCAGAGACTTACCGCCTCGTCTGCCATTACAGTAGAGGACAGCTCGGATGAGGATTACATCCCCATCTAGTGCTTAACGGTTGGGGGATGATGCAGACGATGTTTGTTTAAACTTTTGTGTAATTATTTTTCTAATGAGATTAGCATAGTACTCCGTGGCATGCCTTTGCGCATGACACGCAAGTACTTACTTACTTACTTACTTACAGCAGAGTGAAATCACTCAAACCAAAGCAAACGCCCAGCTATAATAAACCTATATTGTCCAAAAACCAAATGTCCTCATTTGAGGACATAGTCCTCGTTTGAGACGGGGGGGGTCAGGGGGGCGGTTTTGGCGCCAAAGTTGGTCCTGAGGATCCCTGGTGGGTTTTGGCGCGAAACTGGGATAGGTACTGAGCGCGCCAAGCCCCCGGGGTCGACAGGGGCCGACCGTACCTGGAAAATATGAGGCGAGGAAAAGTACCTACTACAGCAAGAACGTTGCAATGTAATCGAGCATTTTGTCGAGTGACGGCTATGGGGTCGTTCCAGTTCTGAGGCTTGCCTGAACGTTATAGGTGTAACAACCAAATGTTACATCCAAAGTTTTCCTACTGTTGAATCTTATTATGAGTTCTTTAGGACAATTATTTGAGAAGTTAGGAGGCTTCGACGTCTGATAGATATTGGGCCTGCTGAGATCTGTCGAATCTATTGTTCTACCCTCATTGGTCGTGGCCTGATCCACGTAGGGTACTTTGCATGGTGTTGTTTAGTCAGTCATAGATTCTCTGCAGTACCGTTGTACCTGGTGGATTTGGTTCCAGGTCATTGAGATTTCGTATGTGCTGGCTTTGTGTTGTGTGGAGGATTCGGAGGCTAAGATCTTATCTTGAGTGATCCTCACTTTTGATTGGTCCTTCCGGGTTAGGGTTGGATGGATGCTGCGTGCACGATGACTTTTATCCTGTTTGGGGCGGCCGTGCATGTGTGCGTACGTGAGAGCTAAAGCTATGGTGTAATTCAAGGGTTTCCTTGTTTCATCAATCAAACAACCCTTGCCAAAAGTCAACTATAACTTCAACAGATAGTCGACTTGGATATAACTTGTCTGTTGTGTCTAACAAGGGTGGGGACTCATTCCCTTAACTGTTGAAGATCCATCTTCATTGCTTCTCTGGACG
Source organism: Mesostigma viride (assembly GCA_009746045.1). NCBI lineage: Eukaryota > Viridiplantae > Streptophyta > Mesostigmatophyceae > Mesostigmatales > Mesostigmataceae > Mesostigma > Mesostigma viride. Next base: position 6,772,374 of record RPFO01000156.1, read on the forward strand.
TGAAGTTATCTGTCGTGACTCCAACCCAGGTATAAAGATCTTTTCACGCTAATGTTGATACTGAGGCTGTTGCAAACACAACATTTTTAGTCGTTACATTGGTATCGGAGGGTTTCTACCTAGGTGTTGGTTGTCTTGACAGTATTAGTTCACGATTAACAATGGAATTCTTGCCAGACCCAGAGAGGGTACGTTATGCTGTGTATTCGGACAGTTCTTAAGAGTGTGACTCATCCTTATGTGACAGTCTTGCTCTGAGAACTGCCTTGAGCCCATAAGTCTCTAACGTTCCCCAGTCCGGCATGCGCGACCCATGGAGTGATGAGTAACCCGGAGACACAACCACCGTTATCAAGTAAGAGAGTTGAAGATGCAACCACATCTTTAGCAGCTCAACGGACGACCGGTGATGAAAGGGTTTCATCATCTACTCCCAGACGTCAACTATTTGGAGATACCACCTTAATGTCTGCTTCCCGCAGATATTCGCTGTCGGTCGGCCCAAAGTTCTCCATCTTGCCCCTCGGTGTGCAACCAGGCGAGCCCTCCCTGCGTGGCATTGGTAGAGGTGGACCCCGGTTTTCCAACGTGGAAGACACGCGTTCACCAGCACCCGAATACGGTTCGGCTATTCGTTTTGGCTACAACACGGTGCCGGGGCGAGACGGCACTCGGCTAGCGGCTGACGAGCTGACAGCGGAGAAAATCCGATTACAACATGAACGTGAGGAAGCTGCGAGAGCTAGAAGTGTGGCGGAAGCGCTGGAGAAGAGTGTGGGTAGGACTATTGCGCGTGTGCAGCAACTTGAGTCGCAAGGGCAGGCGGGCGATGGGGAGTCTGTTTTCGTGGATCAACCGTCTCCTACACTGGGTACACGAAGGGTATATGCGGTTGACGCTCCTTTTGTTGATGAAGGGACAGAGGTACAGGGGAATGAGCCTCCACGGCTCTCGGTGGCTGCGACAATGCCGAAGAGTCAGAATGCACCACACGCCCCAGTGATGGAGCTCACGTCTTTGTATCCTCGTACTGTTCCTTTTCCCAAGGTGGAGTCGGTAGACAAGCTATCGCTGACCAACCTAACCCATCGCAGCTTTGACCATTTCTCCACCAAGTTTCAGGATGTCTTCGCTATCCATTTCGCCAACTACGGGCCCAAGGCAGAGGAACGTCTCACGATGGACATCCAGAAGAGAATGGTTAGGCAGCGGATGAGCGACAGTGCCAGCGACCGGTTTGATGAGTTTTTGCGTTCTGTGGCTGGACGTGCGTGTACCGACCTCCCCTCTCTCCTATTGGGCTTTCGCCGGTTTCTGTTACCCCAGGATCAACTTCGCATGGATCGGGACGCATTGGCTAGCTGTACGCAGGCTGGGTTGACGCTGCCACAGTTTGTGGAGCAATTCACCAACCTTAGGGCCAAGATTCCCCAATGCTCTGACGCAGAGGCGCTTCACAGACTACTGCATGGCATGGCTCCACACGTGCGACTGGATGTGGACAAGCACTTCTCCCAGTTCGACTACGTGGACTGGCAATGGGACAAAGTGTTGTCTTATGTGCTCACCCTCTGTCGTGTGCCTGCTTTTTCTGTCAAGTGGGAGCCTGTGGCCACGCCAGTGCCACCCATCAAGAAGTCCCTGAACCAGCTGGATGACCTCCTGGGAGAGCTCAATGCTTTGGATCCCACCCAGGGTAACTGTTTTATCTGCAACCAGCCAGGTCACTTCGCACGGGACTGCCCCAGACGGGACCAGTTTCCCCCTGCCACGAGAGGACCTTTTGGCGCCCTGCCATCTCCCAGGCCACCCAGCCTTCCTCCTGGCGTTCCTGCTGGCGATCACCGGATGCAGCCAGGGTTCCAGCCTAACTTCCAGCCCTCTGGGAGGTTCCAGTCCCGCGCTCGGCCCTTCAGCAGACAGGATAAGCGTCGGATGGTGAACGCTCTCATGCAGCTGCTGGCAGATGAGGAGGATGGGGGGACGAGGATGAGCCTACAGCACCACCTGAGCAGCTTTCACCATCAGGCAGTGGAGCAACTCCAGACCCACCTGAGTCAAAAAACTAGTTGGGTCCCCAGGTCATCCTTTTGTCATGGCCAGGTCTGACCTGCCTGCTGTTGACGTTAGGCCAGTGAACACTGTGGGTGCTTCTGACCCTGCTGTCCCTGTGGGGCCCCCTGTACCAGGTCACTTACTCAAGTTTCAGGCTAGGCTCCTCAACGTGCCAGTTCCCTTGGCTCAGCCAGCTTGCTTGTTTATGATTGATTCTGGTGCTGGCAGTAATTATATTGCTGCATCCTTGGTGCAGGAGTTGAAGTTGCCTGTGTTTGCCCACCCCACACAGTTAGTCTCCATGCTTTGCTGTAGACTAAGTCTCAAAGGCATTGTGAATACAACGTATGAATAAGCCTTGTAAACCCACGTTGGTATGTGAATATAAATACCACGTGGGCTATGCAGATAGGGATGCTAGTCGAGTCGCATACGTTTCCCTAGATAGGTACTTTGGGTACTGAGGTACGTGACAGATGTCAGTACCCAGTATACGTAGTGTCCTGTCATTGGACGGTACTAGAGTATCCTATAGATAGGGACCGTACTGCAGCGTGCATTGATTTGTGATCGCACGATGCAGTGACTAGGCAGCTACCTGTCATCGTGCGGCCTCGGGCCAACGGTCTGCACCCAACGGTCACTGGCGGCGCAGCCGGTGAGAGGAACGTTGATAAAGGGTAAACCTATTTTCTAATGAACCAAGCAATTCATTGCTCCAAGCTTTCAGTGTTCTCAAGCAATATATCCCACCGCATTCTAACTTGAATTTTATTTGCTACCATGGCTATCACGAACAAGAATGTCGCTAAGAAGCTTACCTACAACGAGGATGATGATGGGCAGGATCGGCGGATGCCCAGAGACAACAACAAGAAGCCGGCTGGCGATGCGGCCATTTCCAAGAAAAAGAAAAAGAACAAAAAGACTCACAATGGTTGCCAGGACGAGGGGACGGCGGCTGCAAAGCCGACCGACCTACCCCCCTCCCCTGCGAGGCCGGAGGCCGAGACGGCTCCCCCCGGGGAGACCGGCTTACCCTCGACTCCGGCGGCCGCCCCAGCCGCAACCACGGCTGGCGCGGCCATGGCTGCGGAGACCTCGGTGGTAAACCCCACTGAGGCTCCACAGTCCGGCCCCACGTTGCCATCTCTTCGGGAGCGTATGCCCCGTCAGACGGCCTCGGTGGCACCGGACGGGACGATTACCTTTCGTCCCGCCACATCAAACCTTAATGTCCCTTTCGCCCAGGGACATAACCACATTGAGCTAACGTTTGGGCGACCCTCTGCGTCCCTTCTTCGCAAGAAGAAGGACATGGAGAGTATTAAACTCGCACGGGTGGTGCGAAAACCTGTGGAACCCATCGCCGGACAACCAATGTCCGACGATGAGGTATCCGACACTGCCAGTCTCCCCGATGGGGAGACTGAGATCAATCTTACCCCAGCGCTCCTGGCGGTCGAGCAGGCCGCGCTGGTGGCAAATGAAGAACGCCGAGAGCGGCAGCGGGACCGAGAGGTCCGCCGAGAGGCGGCTTTTCGGCTCGCCGCTAAGCGGCAAGAATATGAAGAGGAAGCCGCCCGTCGCCTGGCTACCCACCAGGCGATGGCGGACGCGTACCGCGAGGCCACCCAGCGGTTACGTGACCTCTTAAAAAATGCTGACTATCCCATGGACTATGCGGACAGTCAAGACCTGGCCGAGCTTGCTCGGTCAGCACACTTTAAAACCATGTCCTCCATCACCCAAGCCAGGGTCACGGAGGCCATCTTGGCCAAACATGGGGTGGTAGCTGAAGAAGCCCCCCCGCTGGAAACCACCAGCAAGAAACCCTCTCCCCCCAACCCCTGCAGTACAAGGAGGGACTGCTGGCCCTGGGCGCGAGGAAGGGCAAAGAGGCGGACTGTCCAGTCCGGCCTGCTATGATCATGGGAGAACCACTCCCTGACATACCCGAGGATGAGGCTGCTTTTCAGGCAGCCCTCCGGGAGCATGAGGTACGCAAGGAGATGAAGCGTCTCATGCGGGAGGAGGCCAGGAGGAGAGCAGAGGCAGACACCCCTGCCCGCCCCTCCACCGATGGGGCTGGACCCAGTGGGGTTACCCGGACACCCCCGGGCTCCCCCAGGGCCACCATGACCCCCCTCCCCCTCCCCCACCACCCCAGGTTCGCCCTGTGGGTTGGGGCCCCCTCCCAAACCAGGGGGGTGGCCAGGACCCCAGGAGGCCCTGGGGGGAGGTGCAGAGGTGCCACAGGCACCCAACAGGCCTGCTGAGGCCCCCCCAAGGAGCGGGGATGTCCTGGAACAGCTCGCCATTCTCCAGGCCCAGCTGGCCTCGTTGCAAGATCAGCAGTTAACAGCTAACCAGCTGCAAACTGTCGAGGGCCTGCGCGCCCTGATGTCGCGGTATGAGCGGGGGACCATCAACCTGGACCCCACCCGCCTGCAACAAGCAACCGACAGCTTCTTGAGGGCCAACCCCCCTCTCACAGGTGTGTTTAACCCTCATAAAAAGGAATCCAAAATCAATATTGCTGGCTTGCCTGAGGGTCACACTGTTGAACAAGCTAAGCAATTTGTTTTTGCTTTGGAGTATGGGATGGAAGGTCTTAACCTTAGACATCAGTTTAAGGCTCTCAGGGCCTCCTCCACATTCCATCAATCATCTCCTGCAATCAGAGCATTGATTCAAACCTATCAGGAACGTACCCTGACACCTGAAGCAGCCATTGAACAGTGGCCTACCTTTATCACTGATCTGAAACAGCTAGTGCTTACCAATAACCACATGGAAGCAGTAGAACGTTTCAACTGGCTTGCTGCATATAAGGTGAACAAGAATAACCTCTCTGGGGATGCAAAAACATACAGGGTAATGATTGAGAAAGACCTTGAGCTTCTCAAGCTCCAACCAAGGTATCTCATCCACACCTGGCTAACAAAAGCTAATTTGCAACCTTCTGTCCTGGCTACCCTGCTTACAGGCCTCAAGTCCCTCTGGGACAACTTCAGAGCTGCCATGCTCTATATCGAGGAGGCAGTGGACCCCCTGGGTACTGGCAACAACCAGGCCCAGGACCCCAAGGTCCAGGGTGTCCAAGGCCACAAACGCAAGGGGCAGGCCAGCCAGGGGGGGCACCCAAGACCCACAAGTCCTCCCACCAAGGGGGCAGTGGCTCTCAGGGGCGTGGCAACACGTGGCACCGTGTGCCCCTGCATGGCAACCCCAACAACAACAACAACAACAACAACAACAGGTCCCAGCAGGGCAACAATAACAACAGGTCCCAACAGGGCCAAAACAACAACAACAACAGGTCCCAGCAGGGCCAGAACCGGTCCCAGCAGGGAAACAACAACAACAACAACAACAACAACCAGCCTGGCAACCCTGGGGGGTCCATAAGGTGCCTGAGGTGCTTCCAACGAGGGCACGCACGGCACAACTGCCCCAACAACGACTCCCTGGCCAACGGGGTGGATCTCTGCCCGGGCTGCTGGCACGCACGTCATCCCCTGGGGCCTCCAGGCAGCCGTTGCAACAGGCCTCGCTACCCAAATCAATGTGAGTTCACTCACCTTATGTACTCTGAGGATGATGATCTCATTACCATTGGGGATGGCAACCAGGGCATAATTGATTTTGAGGCAGCAACCTTACTGTCCTCCCAACACCCTGTTCTGGAACCTTACATAAAAGCACTAACCCCTACTGTTGACAACTCCATAGATATCAAGGAGCTTGCTCATCAGCTGCACCTAGCCATGGGTCATGAAACAGTGGCTGAGGAACTGGCCAGACGGCTGGGGGGTAGTAGCATGGGAAAACAACTCAGGAATGCAGTAAAACTGGCTAGACAACACTGTCAAGAATGTCAGTTCAATAGCCCCAAACCTCAAAAATGGCATACTGCAACTCCTTCCACCAATAGGGGCATGATAGTGGGGGATGTGATGCACATCAACAAAGATGTCCAACCCTACCTGATCCTAAAAGACTCATGGTCCAGGTTCACAGTAATGGAACCCCTACCTGGCATGTCTGCAGGGCAGCTACGTGTTGCACTCATGATTGCTTTACCCAGATTCTACCCAGTTGACAGAATTTTGCTTGATCAACAATTTTCTTGTCTGACTGACCTGGAAGGGTGTGAAGCAATAGAGATTGCTGGGCTGGAAGATCATGAGGGTCAGGGGGTCATTGAAAGAACCATCAGATCTGTCAAAACCCTACTAGCCAAAAATCCTTCCAAGGATGCTACTTCAGGGGTCTATTGTGACAGGGCACTCTGGTGTCATGAAATGTGCACAACCCTAAACATGAGACCTGTCTTGCATGCCACGTGGGGTGAAGTAATCCCAGCAGGCCTGCAGGCAGGTGTATATCCCCCAGAGGTGATAGCACTGTACAACACTGCACGTGCACAAACCTCAGCAAAACTGGCAGAAAAAGATAAAACCCATTCCAGGCCAGTATTCCAAAAAGGTGATCAAGTTCTCTATTACAAGGAAAACAGCTTTGGTAAGGTTGGAACTTGGCTAGGTCCAGTTACCATCCGTGGATTTACCAAAAACAGCAAGACCGTGGAGGTCAAGCACAATATCAATGGGAAGCGTCACAGGGTGAGCTGTCATAGAATTAAGAAGTATTATTCTCCCATGGCAGACGTGCCTGGGGAAGAGTCTTTAAGCATGGACTCACTACTTCTATCTGGCAACTCCAGCATGCCCAGCAGTAGCTCTGAGCCACCAATTACTGCTGTTGACAGCACCACAGCACCCTCTGTGAACCCTTCCACCCTCAGTGAAGCCAGGCCCACTTCACAACCTGGGGATTGCTTAACCAGGCACGAGGTAGCTGGGTTGGAAGCATTAGCTCAGCCCCAAGGCACCAAATTGTCTGCCAACCCTCCCGCTCTGAGGTCAAGATTGGCAGTCGCCTTGCAAGCATTACACAGGTCACATAAGCAACAAGCTGCTGTGGCCGCAGGGTTGGCAAAAGTCTCAGCTGTGTGCACTAGTCAGGACCCCTGGACCCTGGCAATAGACACTCAGGCACAGGTCAGTGTGATCAGTGCACAAGCCATCCCTGGTCTTGAGATTGCACCTTCATTTTGGGCACGGGTGCAGGATTTCTCAGGCCAAAGCTCACTGGATGTAGTGGGACAAGTGATGCTCCCTATACTTGGTATTCAGACACCCTTCCAGGTGGTGGAGGGGTACTCTGGTAACACCTTGTTGGGGGAACCTTTTGTATCCTATCCTGGGGTGCTTATCTCAGCTAATGAGCTCAGTGTCACAGGGGTGGGTGCAGTTCCTCTGGACCACTTTAAAATCCCTCTCTCCAGTATTGTCCCTGGTATGGATGCTGTCATCAAGGCAGTCAACACTCAGTATGCACCAGGGGAGATCCCTGATCTGGACAAGTTAGTGCACAGCCAGTTCCTCCATCCCTCAGCCTTTGGGCTGGGTAAGTGGGACATAGCCATGCACTCACCCCACCAAATCTCCCACGTCATACAAGAATGCAAAACACAAAAAGGGTTTACCAAGTGGCTGATGGCCATTGTCCACCAAGCCAGGCAGGAATGGGTCCTGCCCAACCCCAAAAACCCTCAATACAAACCGCCTGTCACCCCTTCATGGGACGTGCCAGAGGGAGCCAAAAAGCTCAGATTAAAATTTGTTCTCAAACAAAAACCACAAAAAGTGGGCTCCCCAATCTTCCATGCCAGACCATGTGTCACAGAATTAAAGGGGACCTCCACACTGCCAAAAGGGGAAACATACACACCTGGGCTGCAACAAACCTCACTCAGGATCATGCTCTCCCTCTTCCTCCACAACCTCAATGCAGGCCAAGACTATGTCTGCAAAGCCACTGATATTAAAAGGGCCTTCCTCAGGGGGGACCCAGAAAAGGCTGAATCTGTGTGGAAAGGGAAGGTGTACGTGGTAGACACCCCAGCTGTGTGGAAACCTTATATTGATGAGCCCCACCTTATCATCAACATTGGGGTGGAAGGGCTTGTCAGTGCCCCAAAAATTTTCAGAGACTCAGCAGAGGAAGTATTCAAAAAGCTCAAGGCCACGTATGATGACCTGGACCCATGCTTTTTTGTTGTACCCACCCCCTCTGGACTGCTGTTCTTTGTGTGGCATGGAGATGACCAACTCATTTGTGGGCCTAGAGCTGAGGTGGAAACCTTTATTCAGCAGGTCCAGGAATCATATGAGATTGGCAAACAGGTGGAATTGAGCACAACCCCCATCCAGTTCTGTGGCATCATGTTGCAGCTGCATAGGCAGCCAGATCAGTGGGTCTGCTCTCTCTCCCCTCCTGCAGAATATATCCAAGATTGTCTAGATCTGCTGCAGGACAACTACCTCCCCTTACATATGTGTGCCACTGTTCAGGGCAAACTGGGGTGGTGGTCAGCCATCTGTGGGGCTCCCTTAGCTGTCATCAGCAGGGTCACCCATGATGTTCTAGTCAAGATCAAATGCAGTCACATCAGGAAGTTGGTCAATGACTGTCCCCCCCTCATCCTCCATGGCCTGAATCTGATGGAAGACATCCACATCCAATGTGTCATGGACAGCTCCATGGAGAGCAGAACAATCAATCAGATGGGGGCACGGGAATCAGGGCTGTTTTTTCTCACCAACAGGTCAGATTACATGTCCCTCACTTCCTGGTACAGCAGGCTACACCGCAGAAAACCTGGCAGCAGCAACTCAGCTGAATGTCGTGCTGTGGTGTCTGCTGCATTGCATGCTCGTTCCCTGCAGCACATGCTCACCTGGCTACAAACCCAGGCAGGCAGCACATGCAATGTCATCTCACATCTCTATACTGACAGCCAATCTGTGATCAGTTTTCTAACCAAGAAATCTGTCTCTGCTGCTGTCCACACTGACTTGGATTGGGTGATCCTCAAACAGGAGGCCACCTATTTTTCCAGCTGGACTCATGTGGATGATGAGGACAACCCAGCAGACGCTCTCACGAAGCTGCGGGATGCTGCTGGCCAACAGTACCAGCTCCTCTTTCAGAACATGAACCCCTATGATATCAGAGTCAGTGTTTGAATAAATGACTGGCCATAGCACAGTACACAACCACCACACCCCCTTACCACAGCGATAGCTGCTGGGCGCCATAAAATTCAACACATTCGTTGTGGGGTGTGAGTGCTGGCTAGGTCAGATTTGTATCCATTTGCAGCTTGAGGACACAAGCTTTGTATCCATTTACTTAATGTGTGCTTCAGTACCTGGCCAAACCAGCCAGCTGTGTACACCTTATTTAATGTGCAATATAACACCTGGCCAGAACAGCCAGCTGTAACCAACCTGGCTCAACCAGCCATGTCTCTTTTGTACCCCTAATCAACTTAAAAACAATAACAATAATGTTGGGGGTGCAGACCTGCATTAAGAAATAAATAATAAAACAATACTGGAGTTAGTCTCCATGCTTTGCTGTAGACTAAGTCTCAAAGGCATTGTGAATACAACGTATGAATAAGCCTTGTAAACCCACGTTGGTATGTGAATATAAATACCACGTGGGCTATGCAGATAGGGATGCTAGTCGAGTCGCATACGTTTCCCTAGATAGGTACTTTGGGTACTGAGGTACGTGACAGATGTCAGTACCCAGTATACGTAGTGTCCTGTCATTGGACGGTACTAGAGTATCCTAGATAGGGACCGTACTGCAGCGTGCATTGATTTGTGATCGCACGATGCAGTGACTAGGCAGCTACCTGTCATCGTGCGGCCTCGGGCCAACGGTCTGCACCCAACGGTCACTGGCGGCGCAGCCGGTGAGAGGAACGTTGATAAAGGGTAAACCTATTTTCTAATGAACCAAGCAATTCATTGCTCCAAGCTTCAGTGTTCTCAAGCAATATATCCCACCGCATTCTAACTCACACCTGTCATGGTGCAGTATTCTGATGGCAGGAGAAGCTGCTCACCTGGCTACGTGCAGCTCATCTTCCAAGTTTGTTCATCCCAGACTTTGGAAGTGACAGCAGATGTCATTCCCCTCACGGCAGCAGATGTGATTTTGGGGATCCCATGGTTGTCTGACACCAATCCTGCTATTTCTTGGCCTGACAGGGTGGTCCAGTTCAAGGATGGGACAGTATGGGATGCTACCTGTGTGTTGCCAGGGGGGAGAAGAACAGCCACTGAGTGCTGTTCCACACAGACAGCTGTCAATGATGGCAAGGGAGGGGAAGCAGGTGCGAAAAGGGTGGATCAAGAGCCGACTTTGGAGGAGAAACGGGCTGCCCTGCTGAAGCATGTGTGGTCTGCCAAGCACACTCTGTCTTATTTGGCCACCTATCCAGTGGAACACATCTTCTTCCTGCATTTGGTGCCTAATGAACCTGAGTCTGCTAGTGGTCATTCTGTCAATGCAGTCAGTTCTACTGTCACCACTGAGCAACAACAGCAGCATGATGCCTTGCTGGACAAGTATGGAGCCATCTTTGAGGACAAGATGCCCCAGTATCCTCCTGAGGGACCCATCACACACGTCATCAAGTTGGTAGAGGGTGCTCGTCCTCCTTTTGTGCCTATGTACAGGATGGGCCCTGCAGAGATGGCGGAGCTGAAGACCATACTTATTGGCCTGTTGGAGGCGGGTCTGATCCTCCCAGCTAACAGCCCTTTCAGTTCTGGATGTTTGCTTGTACCCAAGCATGATGGGCCGGGGGTGGAGGTTGTGCATTGACCTGAGGGGACTGAACAAGGTGACTGTCAAGTCCAGGTACCCTCTGCCAAGAATTGATGAGTTGCTGGAGAGGACTGCAGGAGCTGCCTTCTTTACAAAGTTTGACCTCAGGCACGCTTTCTGGCAGATCAGGGTGGCTACTGAGGACATCCCCAAGACGGCCTTTTCTACCCCATGGGGACAGTTCCAGTGGACCGTAATGCCCATGGGTGCCTCTAACAGTCCTGCCACTATGCAGATGTTTGTCAATGCTATCTTTGGCCACCTAACTGGAAATGCCCTGCCCCAGATCTCACCTGATCTTCGCAACCCCAGGTTCAAAGACATTGCCCACTTGTGTGACACTACCAGGGTGGTCTTCAGGATGTGTGGTCGTCTACCTGGACGACATTCTGGTACACTCTCGTACCTTCAGAGAGCATCTGGAGAACGTGGAGGAGGTCCTTAAGGTGATCCATCAGTATCATCTGTCGGTGAAGAGGTCCAAGGTGGAGTGGGGCCAAGAGGTGAAGTTTCTGGGCTACCAGCTGAGTGCTGCAGGTATGACTCCTGAGGCCAGCAAGGTCTCTGCTGTTTTGGAGTGGCCTGTGTTGAAGTCAGCTCATGATGTCAAATCCTTTCTGGGCCTGGTGGGCTGGTACCGACGGTTCATCCCTGACATGGCGGCCATCTCTGGTCCCCTGTTAGCCCTGCTCAAGAAGGATGTTCCCTTTGAGTGGACTGCAGCATGCCAGCAAGCTTTTGATGTGTTGAAGCAGAAGCTTACCACTGCTCCCTTGTTGGTGGGCCCCAACCCAGACTTGCCATACCAGGTTAGGTCTGATGCCTCACAGGGTGCTATTGGTGCAGTACTAATGCAAGATCATGGCAAGGGTCCTCAACCAGTGGAATACATGTCCAGGAGTATGACGTCTGCAGAACGTAACTACCCTGTTCATGAGCAGGAGCTGCTGGGATTGGTGGTGGCCTGTCATAAGTGGGAACACCTACTGAAGGGGGCTCAGTTTTCTGTGGCCAGCAGCGCCAAGGATGGACAGGGCAACGAGTCTATTACCCTGATGACTGACCACAGGCCCTTGGTACATGTGTTGGAACAGACTCGGATGAGTAAGAGGATGGCTGGATGGATGGAGTTCCTGGGGGGTTCGGACCTTTCTCTGTGAGGTACATTCCTGGTACGCAGAATGTGGTGCCTGACGCCCTGTCCAGGAGGAGGGATTTAATGGGGAGTTTTCATGAGGACTTGGACATCTGTGCTGCCCTGATTTCTGTGGTAGAGTGTGGAGCCTTGACTAGAGCTCAGGCCAACAACCAGAAGGTTTCTCAACTGTTGACACCACCTGTAGGGAATAACGGTGGTCCCGTGATGCTCATCGACCAGGGCTCTGTCCCAGAGTTGACAGGCGTCCAGGAGGGTGTCCAGTCACTGTCTGACAGTCTTAGGAGAAGTCCTGACGGTGTGGTGCCCACTCCCACAGTGCAGCCTGGTGAAGGAGACCCTGCTAGGCGCAGCAGAGGTAGGCCCAGAAAGTGGGTCATGGACCCTGCGTTGGTAGGCCGGTCCAAGGTGTTGGCCTCTCAGGTGATGGCAAGGCAAAAGGGGCCTATAGCTACTACTGTCTCATCCAAGCAGTTGGTGGCTAGTCCTGGGCAGGAAGAGGAGATGCAGATGCAGCCCCTGGGACCTGACAAGGACCTGGTGTTGCCTAATCCTTTAAATATTTCCCTGCTGGACGTCATCAAGGCCTTCACCAAGACGGAGGACATGGCTACTGCAGCTATTCAGAGGGGCAACTTTGGCAATAGACCTGTAGAATACTGGGAGGGCGTTCTGTATGTTCACACTCATGATGCAGAGCATACGGTGACTAGGAAAGTGTATGTGCCTGAGATGGCCATTCCCACAGTGTTACACTGTTTCCATGACGATGTGACTGCGTGTCATCCTGGTTATGCTAAGCTACTTCATGAGGTGCAGCAGAGATTTTGGTGGCCTGGCCTTTATCAGGATGTTAAGGCCTACGTGGATTCTTGTGACTCCTGCCAGAGAAACAAGGTCAGGAACCAAGCCACGCCCATCTTTCCCATGGCTATGCCCATTCCCCTGCGTCCTTGGATCAGTGTGACTATGGATTTTATCTGTGGTCTCCCCATGTCAGATGGTGGCAATGACAGGATCCTTGTGGTCATGGACAGACTTTCCAGGATGTGCCATCTGATTCCTTGCAACACTCATCTCACCGCTGCACAGTGTGTGGATTTGTTTATGAAGGAGATCTACCGTCTGCACGGCATGCCTAGAGTTATCATCACTGATCAGGACCCCCTTTGGTTGTCAGGGTTTTGGAAGTCATTCTTTGACATCCTAGACACTAAGCTGGCCTTCGGTGTGGCATACAGGTGTGCCAGTACTGGGGCGGTGGAGAGGATGAACCGGATCGTCAGGGAGTGTCAAAAGCACTATTGTACCCACGACAACAAGGACTGGGACAAGAAGCTACCTTTCATAGAATTCGCCATCAACAACTCTCCTCTGGCTCCTCACCAGATGTCCCCCTTTGTAATCTGCAATGGTCAGTGTCCCCTGACACCATTCGACTTGGAACTGCCTGACAGAGACGCTGAAGGCCCTTTCCAGCGACGTCTTGGTTCAGTCCAGCAGTTGTTGGCTTCCTTCCAGGAGGCTCACAGCATCGTGGCTACCCAGATGTTGAGGACACAGGACAAGTACCTGACTAACGCCTGGCAGCAGACGGTGGCCAGTCATTCCTTTGTAGTTCCTGGGGACTTGGTGCTGTTGGAAGCCAACAGAGTGCTGCCTGAGAAGGAGCAGTGCAGGAAACTGCAACCACTCTGGTTGGGTCCTTACCCAGTGTTGGCAACCTTCCACTATGGTACAGTGGTCCAGGTCCAAGTGCCTTCTCACTGGAAGCTCAGGAATAATATTTTTCACCTAGCCCAGCTGAAGCTGTACAGGCGCAACACCTTACCAGGCAGATTGTCTGCCCCTTTGCCTTATGAATTGGATTCTGAGGGGGAGAAGATCTATGAAGTGGAGCGGTTGTTGGCTCACAGGGTGAAGGGGAAAGGTCGTACCAAACAGTTGCAGTTTAAGGTACACTGGAAGGGAGAGCTAGAGGTGACTGCTACGTGGCTATGGTTGTCTGATCTCACCAACAGTCACTCTGCTGTACTAGAGTATTGTCAGCGTCATGGTATCACCTTGCCTGAGTGGTATGTCATGGGCTCTGAGCGGTGTGCTCCCCTTCATAGCTCCCAGTGAGCACTGCTAACACCTCTTTTTGGTGTTTTGTGTCTGTGGTTGCCAGCCATGGCCGACTCCCTCCTGAGGGGACACCCAGGCCACCTGCACGAACCAAGAGGACGTGAGGGCTACGTATGTCTTTCACGACTACGCTGGCCCAGAGCCACGGGCCCTTCGATCCAGAATGGAGGCGACCAGTTCTGATGTCCAGTCCAGATTTCCAGCAATGACAGTTCTGAGTTCATGGTAGCTTTGCAGTTGTATTATCCAGGCATGGTTGCCTGTGTGTTAGTCACTTGATGACATTTCATCTGTGGGTGAATTTGTCTTATTCAGGGTTGACATGATCAGATGATACTGAGATAGGAGGCCCTTTGGGGATGTAAAAACCCACTTGCTTGTCCCAAGAGGTGGTGGACTTCCTGTTTATTGTTGTGTTGTTTTGTGGAGTTGTTGTTTTATTCTT